>VWYO01016091.1:0-10524 GCA_013400275.1 Rhadina sibilatrix | reverse complement strand
TGGGGGATTCAGAGATCCACCCAGGGGGAAGTGCCAGGTGGATGCCTGGAGGAGGCTGTGATACAATGGGAGACCCAATGGAGAGCAAGGGCCCCTTTTCCCAGGTTGGAGCAGCCTGTCCTTGGAGGACTGCACTCTGTGGAAAGAGAGACCCACGCCACAGCAGTTTTGGGAGGACTGTTTGCTCATGAGTGTGGACCCATGCTGGAGAAATTCATGGAGAACTGTCTCCCATGGGAGGGAACCCACAGCCTCACAAGGGAAGGACTCCTCTCTCAGAGTAGCAGAACAAAACCTCGGATGATGAACTGACCAAATCTCCATGCCCTGTCTTCCTGCTCTGTCAGAAGGAGGGAGGGGTTGGGGGGAAGGAAAGGGATTTTTAAGGACTTATATTACTTCTCATTATCCTCTGATTTTGTTAGTAATAACTTCACTTTATACCTCTAAACAGAGCCTGTTTTGCCCTTGGAGTGTTTTCTTCTGGTCCTTATGTCAACCCATGAACATTTTGTGAAAGTTTCCTCTACCAGCTGTGGCAGGGGAGAGTGAGCAAGCAGTTTTTGTGGGTGCCTGATGTTTGGCCAGGGTAAAACCATGACACATTTTTGTAAAGTTACCATAGTTGAGCACAGAGAGCCAAAAAGTATTGTTGTCTAAGTTCTTATTTCATGGTAAGCTTTCTACAGGCCAATCACCTAAGCTTAGCTTGACGAAATGGAAGGCAACTAAAACTGCTTGTTTCATAGCAAATACTTTATGTTTTAGAGTTCCCAGTAGAGCAGGATTTATCTCTTACTATAACATTCAACAGCAAAAGTGCAGTAGAGTATAATTCAGGCACACAGACTAAAGCCAGATTTCGCCACAGGTCAGCACTGAAGGGTTAAATTCCTGAACACAGAAAAACAGAATCACAGAATCAATTAGTCTGGAAAATACCTCTGAGATCATTCAGTCCAGCCTACCACCTAGCACCACCTTGCCAACCAGACCATGGCACCAAGTGCTGTGTCCAGTCTCTTTCCCTAAACACCTCCAGGGACGGTGACTCCAACAACCTCTTTAGGCAGCCCATTCCAACGTCCAATCACCCCTTTTGAGAAGAAATTCTTCCTAATGTCCTGCCTAAGTCTCCCTTGACACAGCCTTTTGGATCCATGCAGGCCTGAAGGTTTTGCAGGCAGCACACCTCCTCTGCAGTCCAAGACTTGTCTCAGCTAAAGCATCTAGGTTCCATTTCAGATCCATTCTAGCTCTGCTTTTGTTACAGTCCCAAATCACAGAGGAGTATAGAATACTAACTATCTTTAAATAAAAAGAAAGAACTTTGAAGGTTTGAAATATTCCCCCCTGCCAAAAAATAAAAACCAAATGAGATTAAATGTTGATACCAAAAAAAAAAAAAAAAAGATATATTTTTTAATAGTAAAAGAGGCAAAGAGAAAGAAAGAGTAGAGAAAAATTAGAAAAAGCTAAGGTTACTTTATTCCATGTTCTGCCTTCATTCCACAAGAATCTCAAGATGCATACACTTGGGGCAGAATTAGCAAAAAATATTTAAAGCAGGTATGTTTCCTTGTGATTTTCCTTTTGATACTGATCTGCTGGAAAACTATCCTGATGACTGGAGTATATGCCCAGGAAACTGGAATTTTCAGCTGGAAGCTTGAAGGATTAAGGTATGTTTCCCCCAAGATCTTCCTGGTGGCATGAGTGCAGATTAGACAGTAGAGTAAGGTCTAGAGTAAGGAAAGTGTCCTACTTCCTTCCTTCTTTTTCCCCCTCACTAATACCAAGTGAATGCTAACTTAATAGGAACAAAAACTGAAGACTTCTTCCCCTCTCTGGAGTGTGATGTCATCCTTTCATTTATTCCAGATTTTTCTCTCTCATAGTCTCTTGTATGTATGAATCTTGTACAGCTATACAGTTTCAAGAGAAGGAAGGAAGAAGCAATCATCCTTTCAACTCGCTCTAGATCCTAGCAATTAGGCTGCTTTCCAGGTCAGAGAAGTTTTCCACTTAGTTTTAGGATAAGGTATATTTGAGTTAAAGGATGCATTATATAAAAGTAACTGTTTTCCATGATTGCTGCTCAAAACAAGCAACAGCTTTTTGTCCCCACTGTGTTCTTAAAAACTAAGTGTCAAAACAGTCATTCCCTTTGTTTGAGAATAGGATGTAAAGAACAAAAACTATGGAATTTTCCAGTGGACCTACCAAATTTCTGGACTTTACTGAAGGAGAGGAGAGGGATTTCTTAATCCTGTTTCTTACTTAGAAACACCAGAGTACTTCCTTTGATCTAGCTCTTCTGGAAATTACAAACTCTCTGAAAATCATTGGCATAGAACTGCAGGATCTTTTAGATAACTGACAGCTTATGATGCAGATAACAAAATAACAAAATAAAATACATATTTTATTCCCGATGTTGAAATTTTAAAGCAATTTGTTACAAATCAATTATATAGTTTCTAGTTTAAGCACATACAAAATTTATTTAAAATGAAGACAAAAATCTGCCAGAAAATTTTAGTCATTCACAGAAAACAGTGAAATATTTATTGACATGGAGTTCATGGACAACTATAGATATGGATAGTTTTTCACTCCACCCACACCCAAGCTGCCCAGCTATAAGCAGACTTGTCTGACAGCTAGTGAGAGAGTTAGCTCTGCCTGCTCTGAGGGTAGGATAAGCCTTCCTCAAGAATAAATATATTAGCTTGGGCTTTGCATTTGGCTTAGCACTGTCCATAATGTATCTTTTGGAGAGCAGTTGGCTCATCATGAAGGCAGAGCAAAGCGTGGCAGAGTGGGAACCTTGCCTGAGACAGGTTTATCATGAAACTACACCTTTAGTGACTCTATTACAATGTGACATGCCTTTTCATATTCCGGACATTTTTTTTTATAATAGCCTTACAATTGACAAACACACCTGATTCACATAAAATAGATTAGCTCAAATTGTATTTTAGTGAGTGTTGACTTACACAAGAAAACAGTAATTAATCATGGTGTGACAATAATGAGCTACCTGTAAAATCTGTCTTCAATAGGTAATGTTACAGTTATTATCTGAACTCAGTGTGTCTTTTCAGAGGGACAAAGCCCAATATGTTGCAATTTAATTTATTTTCTGTTTCACTAAGAATACAATAAAATATTAGCTTTGATCTCACAGAAGTCAATGGAAAAAATTGCTATGAATTCTGCACTCTCCCATACTAACCATTTTTATCCATTGTAAATTTGGTTTCATTTTACTAATGCTTTTCTACATCCTACATTGGAGGCATCTAATACTGATTTTCCTTCAGCTGAGTTATACAACTTCATCTTGACTTGAATTATTTCCCTTGATGCATGTATTTTTTTTTCCCCCCACAGGAAAGAAGGTTTTTGCTGTGTCTTAACATTACTACTCCATAAAAGAAGTACAATATACTCCCTCCCAACAAAACCAGACAGCCTGAGATATTCACATTGTTTCCTGCTGTGAACATAAACATTTTGTTATATTTCAAGCTCATGCAATCTGAATGAAAATCAATGACGAGGGGAAAGACAAGTCCTATATGTAGAGAACCCCAACACCTCAACACAAGCTGTGTCTGATCTCTCCCACTGGATGATTAGAGCAGGAGAGGACCAGCAGCAAGTCAAAAGCACTACGTGCGCTCTGATTGATGCAGCTGAGGAGATTGTTGTGCCAAAGCAGCAAAGCCTGCAGGTGACTGGGATACAGCATCTCTTGGAGGGAAGGATGGTGTGAACCACTGAGCAGAGTTCAGTTACGATCAGAGCTGATGACTCCAGTAAACTCTCTGAAATGGAAGAAGAGGTTAATGAACAGAGTCAGAGTGTAAGGAAGAGAGAGATGAGGATTTGTTCTGACTAGTAACAGGGAGCTGCTCTTCTTCCAGCACTTGCTCAAAGTAGCACATAAGCAATGGTCAGAAGATCACATTTTCAAATGTGATCCCTGAACACTGCTGCAAGCATCTGATTAACTGCTTGATTGTAGAAAACAGACCAGTAAAATCTAACGTCCATTAATATTTAGGTTTAATGTGCATAATTTTGAGAATCACTGCAGCTTACAGGTTCACTCTACAGCTAGAAAAGATGTTTCTTAAACACCTAAAAAGACTGAATTTTGTCCTTCTGCCACAGCTTCATGTTAAAAAAAAAAATTATAAAACATTGCTGTCCTCAGAACATAATTCTGCCAGCACAGTGAAACTTGTAGGATAAACTGAAGTTCATAATAACTGGAGCTATTTATGCAACTATTTTTGTCAGAAATGCTGATCTGTCTTAGGCTGAAAGGGTGATGTGCATGTTTTTCAAAAACTCTGTGTCCTTCTCAGAATACTGATGAAGAGTGGTGGTCTTTCCCCTGATATGTAATTTGAATGAAGAGCTTTTTGCTGTATGCTGTTATTGACTCCTCAAAGTCAGAGTTCAGGCAGCTGCTGGAGATAACTGTACAGCAGAGTCAGCAGAAACATGGTCTGGGTATCAGGTTCACAGACAAGCACACAAGCTGGAATCACCAATGAAGATGAATATGCATTAGGACAATCTTAGTAATCTTAGAAGAGTACAGACACACAACCGTTCTGCCCGCCCTGCTGCAGAGGCAGCAATCTGTGTCAGCAGTGTGACAAGGAAGAGCTGAAAAGGTGATTCAAAGCCCATGGCGGAGTTTGCTTATACAAGAGCCACACAATAATCCCTGTGTTTGTGATTTAAGCAGATGTCTAGCTATAAGGAATTTGAATGAGATCTTCAAGAGATCTTTAATGAACAGTGTTTAATACAATATTTAGCTTCTGTGAAATCTGGACATTGATAAGGATGGAGGAAAAGACTAGATGAGACATAATCCTGATTCTTTAGAATATTATATTATTCATCCAATTATTTATCATGCTGGAAGTCATATCAGCCCAAATTTTGTGGGTATCCTATGCTTCCATAGTTTGGGGGATTTGGGATTTTTTTCGTTATATTAGTAACACTAGATGCAACAAAATTAAAAATTGAAAATTATACTTGAGGCAAAATTCTAATGGGTGTTAAAGCTCTTGCAGCTGAAGTACAGTATCATATTTGCACAATACTGAAAAATCTTCATTCATAGGGAAACAGCTCAATTTTCTACCTCTACTGATTTTATAGTTAATGCAATCAGAACTATAGAGTCAGAATTTGCATGCATGTGCTGGTCCAAAGAAAGTTAATATTCTTTTACAAAAATACATTTTAATCAACAGCACTTGATCTGCCTGATTATAAACCTTTCACAATAACTTAAATTTGGCTTAGGATTTCATATGTGAAAACATACATACGCCTACAATCATACCTACATGTGTTTTTTAATGGTATTTGCATTTGGCCAGGAGAACCATGGTGTGTAGCATTTAACTGTGAGACTTTAAATCTACTTGGATCTAAACCTGGCATCTCTCAGCTGTGATCAAATCATCAATCACCTTCCATGCAGACATTGTGAATTATCTTTGTTGTCTTGACAAAGAAGGTTAATATTTCAGTTTAGGCATAAAGAAAATATGAATGGACCTAGATGTCCCTTTCAGAGTGATGAAAAGAGCAATGAATTTAGTAAAGTTTAAACATTTAATCCTGTACATTTAAATTTTATTTTATATTATTTTATTTTATTTTATTTTACTTTTAATAAAAAGGACGGTTTACAACATTGGTGCAATCCAAATAATAAACTGATTATTTTTAAATAATCAGTTGCTTGGTAGTTAAGACCTCTCTAAAAAGATATTTCAACACCTTTCTAAAAGCAGTTGCATTAGAAATTACATTACCTCAAAGGAAGAGCTATGACCTTATGAATTTTCTCCAAAGGAAATATTGATGTCAAAGTAAGAAGATGTAATTTATAGTTGGAAGCCAGTGGAATGCTATGAAAATTAGAAGTATGAAGTCGAATTATGCCTTCTAATTTCTTTTAAAACTCTTAAAATGTTCATTTTTCCATATTTTTTTTCCTACAGCTTCAATTTTGTTCCACTAATCTGTGTTAATTACTGAAGGGAAAATAGGATAACCATTAGTATATATACTGCAGATTAGGAAAGTTAAAATTAATTTCCTATTAGGTAAATATGAAAAGAGTTAACTAGAATGAAAATTTAGCAAATAAATACAAGAAAATATGTTTACATGTTAGGGGCTTTTGTCATAATAGTTGCAGATTTTTCTTTAAAATACTAGAAACTTGTACTTTCAGTTCAAAATATGTTTATTTCTAATATTCCTGTGTGACCTGGAGACTCAGTAGAACCATCAAACTTCATGAGGCTAAGGAGTGATAGTCCTGTCATGCACAAATAAACATGCAGCTGCTGTGGGTCATTTAAATGCAATTTCCAGTTTCCCACGTTTCTCTGTCAAAAAGAGTCTTCTCTAATAGAGCTATAAATTCCATTTCCTACATTACCAAAGCTCACTTCAAACAGTAATATATGTTGAATTTCTTTGTAAAAAACCCTATTTGTGTTGTATATCAAACACATGAACAAACTCCTTTTTATACTGTTGGAATATGGGCTGATGCATACGCTGCAGAGATGGTGCTATAGCTGTAAAAGGTGGATTCTATGGAAAATCTCTGACCACTGAACAGAAAGAATATTTACTCTGTAGTTCATGTTTTACTGCTGTCAGGTTTATTGTTAAGGAAAAAAAAAAAAAAAAAAAGGAAAATTCAGCCAAGCCCAGAAGTCTTAGAGAAAAACACAAGCAAAGATCCAAACTGTTGTGCCTGAATTAGATTTGCTCTTCCATCTCCTTTGATTTATTTTAAACTTTTGTATGCTGAATATTGAGGGTAGTGTATTCTCTGACATGGTAGAAACTAAAATATTTTAACGTTCTGTCTTGGGTTATGGAACCAAAATTGTGTATTCTATTTCATCTGTTGAAAACAGCTGGGGAGATGTTTTTTCTTTATCTCTTGGTTTCTGGGGGGAGGGGGGCGGATGCCTTCTGATAATGGGCCAACTGTTATAACCAGGTGGGGCAGTGTTTCTTATCTCTTTCACCACTCGTCCTCCCTCTGGGGGGTATTTTCTGCTAATGGGCCATTAAGGCTCACCAATGACATGACACATTCCATCATCACATTGCAAGATGCTCCACCCAGTGAGAGGAGCCAACCATTCTTACCTGGATAAAAACTGAGACACAGGAACTCGAAGTATCTGGTTCCTCCAAATTCCCGGAGGAAGACTGGAACCTTCTCACCATCACTGGACCCTTTTCTCTCAGGATCATCTCTCCTCCAACAGAACCACATCTGCCACTCCAAAAGGACTTACTTTTGGACTGCTTCCAACACCCTGACCAACAAGGTTTCAGGTTGTAGCTCTGACTCTGTCAGGGTTTCTAGGATTGTTGTTTGTTTGTTTGTTTGTTTTACTACTAGATTTGCATTGTTAATATTCCTAGTAAAGAACTGTTATTCATATTCCCAAATCTTTGCCTGAAAGCCCTTAATTGCAAAATTATAATTTGGAGGGAGTGAGGGGTTTACATTCTCCATTCCAAGGGAAACTCCAGCTTTCCCTGGCAGATACCTGTCTTTCCAAACCAAGACATGTTCTAAAGTCTGTGCCACAAGTGTAAGATGAACTTTTTTTTTTCTCTTTCTCCTTTTCTATTCCATTTTGCACAGCCACCAGTGTTCTTTACTTTTCTGGGAAGGATGAAGTGATTAACTGTACACAGAGCTCCTTGCTGGGTCCCATTACAGAGGAATGAATTTCTGAGGCAACAGGAGATGTTTACAAAGTTGTTCATTGTATGATTCCACAAGGACATTTCATTCCGGTAGTAAAATATCCTCAACAGGTTATCAACAAATGCTATTTTAAAAGCAGCAGGAAGTGATCAAAATGGAGCAAGAGAAGGCAAGAAATTTCAGGGACTCAGGTTTCCACTTTCTCTGCTAAAATCTAGATGTGTACTCTTCTTCTAAGTCTGCGTCTGCTAACAAACACCAACTCCGTACGTGCCTTTCAGCAGAATTCGACATCAGTCCCTATATTCCTGTTCCAGGCTTCCTGGAAAAAGACCAGTTCCTTCAACACATATGCTTTGATGAGGCTGTTGAATTTATATTAGTCCATTTGAATTTTTGTCAGACAGTCTCTGCTCTCACAAATCCTGGAAGAATCACTGAGAACTCTCAGGACCCACTCATTTTAGGTACCCCACTACACATGGTTTGTAGCAGCCGAGAGTGACAATTACAGTAAAAGTAATCTCTTAGAGACATAGGAAGCACAAGGAGGCACAGGACTATATGGAGAATGTAGCTACCAATTTTTAGCAAATCTTCAATTAGCATGTGTACAAATTTTTTCTTCAGGGAACTAGAGCTAGATCAGACTTTGTTGGGTATTAGCAGAACAGGCAAAAAATATCCAGCTGAAGATTCCTTTCACTACTCAGCCATTGCCCAAGTTCAACTTCAAACTAGGACTTCTTGAAGAAAATTCTGTTTGAAGGTTTTAACCCAGAGCAACATTTTATTCCCTATCACACTCCTGAATGTGGCTGAAAAAAGTTCAGCTAAGGTAACAATCATCCACAGATATCTTCTGCATTGTTTGATGTATGAAAATGTAATCAAATCCCTGGCAGATACCTGACAATAAATCAGACAGATAAGGGGAAAACTGCTGAATGAGGTATTGATAGAAATATGAAAATTGCAATGGCCTGTGTAGGACACACTGATGACAAACCCCAGAATTTTGGCTCCTAGAGCTGGTTAGCCATCAACATACTTCTTTATTAACTATATCAAATCATGGAATCATAGAATGGTTTGGGTTGAAAGAGACCTTAAAGATCATCTTGTTCCAACTCCCATGTGCAGGGAAACCTTTCATATACCAGGTTGTGCAGTTTCATCCAGCTTCCAGAATTACCTCCTTCACCTTTCTGGCCTTGAACACTGCCAGGAATGGGGCATCCACAACTTTCTGAGCAACCCATTCCATTGTCTCACCATACTTAGAGTAAAGAATATCTTCCTAATATGTAACCTAAACCTACACTCTTGGTTTGAAGCCATTCCCTCTTGTCCTGTCACTACACGCTGTGGTGGTTTAGTAAAAAAGTGATTCTCCTGAGGAAGTTGTAGCAAAACAAATCAGTGACTAGACACGAAAATTGACAGCTAATATAACCATTAGAAAGGTGATACACCTCTGTGAACACACAGGGTTAAAAATTGGAGAAATTGCGGGGAGAGCCCTTTTTCCCTTCTGGCCTTGGGAGAGGTAAGCTCGTCCTGGCTCCCTCCTTGCTGCGGCGGGGGGCTGGGCTGGCCAGGCCCTGGCCTGGCCGGGCTTTTTTCCAGGAGCCCCACCAGGCTCAGTGACTCCTGGGCAGGGGAAAGGGAAGAGAATATCCTCTGTCCTGGCCTGGAGCGAGTTTCCAGCAGCTGATAAAACATGGCCAAGCCCCAGAGGCTGCTGGGCAGAGGAAGGGAAGAAGCCATCAGCCATGGGCATGCTGCTGTGAAATCCTGGCTGCCCTCACCCACCGCTAGCAAGACCCCTTGCCCAGCCCTTCTCCCAACCGCACAAGAGATCAGTGGCTGAGACCACAGGCAGCTCTGCAGACGGGCAAGTGGTCCTGCAGCAGCCAGAACCCCCAGATCCTGGCCAAGCTTCAGTGTGGACTGACCCTTCAGCCACTATCTGGGAAAGAACCAACATGCTTGCAGCAGGCCCAGGTGAGATGTTAACTCTTTCCTTGACAAATGGGACTTACAAAGCACTGACTGAGAACAGAATGATTGAGACGTAAGGAGATACAGCATGGAACTTAAGTCAGTGAAATGAGAGTAAAGTCCTAGGTTGCAGGAAGATTGAGGAGTTGCCTAGTTTGGGTTGGACTTCCATTCCATGGAGAATGGACTAAATATCCCTGTAACTTATAGAGGGAGGATGCAAAATACTAGTCAAAACTGTGGACTGATATGGCTGTGATCCAATGAAGAATTTTGAACAGAGGAAAAAAGAGATAAGGAGACACCCTCTGCCCCAGGGAAAAAGAGAAAAGAAGACCTCTCTTTCTTCAAATGAAGGTGATTTTGGAGGTAGATGAAGAGGACCTTCATTCCATACTAGAAGCGTCATCTGTAAACTGTACCCTAAATAAGCTTATAAGGCCCATGAGCGCATCAAGCAGGAAAGCTGCCAAATGGGAGGAACTTCATAGTTTGCAGAGTTTTCCTGGTGGCTGCAGATTTGTGACAGGGGAGTCACCAGAGAACTGTTTCTTGTGGCAATGTCTCTGCAGGATTTCTAAGAGAGACTCGTCTCCCTAAGAACAGATGAAAGACANAGGTGAGATGTTAACTCTTTCCTTGACAAATGGGACTTACAAAGCACTGACTGAGAACAGAATGATTGAGACGTAAGGAGATACAGCATGGAACTTAAGTCAGTG
>VWYO01016089.1:18874-30723 GCA_013400275.1 Rhadina sibilatrix | reverse complement strand
GAGTCGAGGGGAGCGTGTGCCCGGCGGGCTTGGAGCCCCGGCCGCACGGGAACGATGGAGGGAGTGCCGTTCCCTGGTGGAAGCAGCCGCGATAAATAATACAGCAGCTCCTCGTTAGTTCTGCACCAGCAAACAGATAATCGGGAGTAGCTCCCCGCAGAGGAGCCAGCCCGACTCCCCCCTGCTTCGGAGCGCTGGCAGGATCTGCAGGGGGAGGCGGTGCGGGGTGGTACCCGCTGGCACACATGGGGAAGGCAGGCGATTTGCTACGCATGCATGAATCTTCTCCTGCTTGCACATTTCCAGACAAAGGCAGCAAGATTGAGGCGGTCCTGTCGTCTGCCAGCGCCTCAGGTTTGGTGACTTGACCGAGACAGCTCTTGGTTTCCAGCAGATGTGGGGTGTTCATCACCAGGCACAAAATCCAGCATAATCTGTGAAGAGTTGGAGGTCAAATTAATTTAGATCCTGCACTTTCCTTGTCTTTCTCCTTGCATTCGCCATTTTTCTCTGGCCAGTCACAAAAGACCAGCTTCCTCAGTCTGGCAGCAGTGCGAACACATTGAGCTGCAGGAACTTAGCTAATTGATTTAAAAATAATTAAGAATACTCGTTCCCACTACTCCTGTCCTAGGCTGGTGAAAATTTGAAGGTGAAACGAGTTTGGCTTTTGGATATCATCCTAATCAATTTGTTAATGTTACCACATTTTATTAGCAAAATAGAATCAGCAGATGCTTGATTCACTAAAAGTGGCTGCTTATCACTGCAATAAGGTGTGGAAATATGTGAAAAACAGCATGTTTCAGAGTAGAGATGTAGACTCCTGTGGCAAGAGAAGTATTGCCAAATACTAAAATGGTTGCCCACCAGTTATAGTTGGTGCCTGGATCTCTGTTCCTGCTCATTTTGAGTCATAAACTCAAAATACTCATCTACTCCTCCCCANTTTTTTTTTTTTGGTTTTTTTTGGTTTTTTTTTTTTTTTTTTTTTTTTTTTTTTTTGCCGTGGGGAGTGGCTATAAAATACACAGTTTGTAGTTTACAGGTGTTACTTTGTGGCAGTGAAATAATCTGAAGCTGGACTTCTCAAGGCTGTGTATTTTTTATGAGTTTGCTCTCGTAATCCAGGGAGGCTTGTCCTTCATGGACCTCAGACTCATCTTTCTTGCAGCACTGTGCACAGCAGTCTCCTTCCAGGTCTGCTGTTCTAGAAGCCTAGAACATGGCTTTGAAATGACACACGATTAAAAATGTGTTGTATAAATCTGGGTTTCTTTATGTATGGTATAAAAATAATGCGAATTATATTCAGCTGATGAAAAACCACTAGGTTCAGTTTTAGCAAGCACTGAAATGGGAGAAAACATTGCTTCAGCTACTTTGAATAGACAATGGGTTTCCAGACGGAAGATGATTATGAAAGGATTTTTAAAAATACATTCCATATTGCCAAGTTGCAGTGGAGGTTTTGTTTACCCTGCTGGCTAAAAAAGCCGACAGGAACAATATTTTCAGAAAGAGGAAACTGAGTAGGAAAGAAGTACCCATACACATCTTGCATGCAGGAGGCTGCTGAAGGGAGCGTGTTTGTCATGTGATGAAATAGTGCAGAAACTTTCTGTGTGAACAGGAGAAAAGAAGAATGTTATGGGGCATAGGTAGGACTAAGAACAGGCAGTTCTGGTTTGTATCTTTTGAGGATATACCAGGATATACATCACTCAGTATGTGTTGGGGGATTTGGCAGCAAAGTGCAAGGAGTTGCTGTAGGCACTGCTAACTCTCAAAGGAAGAAGCTCCACATGGCCTTGGCCTGACCAGTGTTAGCTAGTAGCTATCTCTGCACAGTTGGGCACCACAAGGGGCAGGCACTGTGGTTGAGGCAAGGGTGCTAAACGTTGCAGGGGTCCAAGAGACTGGGCAGGGCAGGAGACCTCTGCAACCTCCAGGAAGGGCTTCTCCTCAGGTAAGGAAGGAGTGGCAAAGCCTGCTGACTTACCAGAAATTCTTGCTGCCAATGCTTCTCCCTGTACTCTGATCAAGAGAACCTGGGAAGCTGAGGGGAAGAAAGCTTCTCGTAACAGCTCCCTGAAGTGCCAACAACTGCTGGCTAAGTTCAGGTAGTTACTAGGATGAGTGTCCCGGAGGAGAGCCTGGAGAAGAGTTGAAATACGGTGAACAGGAGACCAGCAAAATAGCAAACAAAAGTGTGTGCTAGGCCAGACTTCCCATGTGTTTCCAGATGCTGTTAGATGGGATGGCCCAGAATCAAAATTCCACTGGGGCTCTGGGGTTCCTTTAGACAGAAGGCTGGGAAGTGTGCATGGTCCTTCTGGTTATTGTTTTGGCAACATTGCAGAGCTGTGTAGGAAGAAAAGTCAGTATTTCAGGAGTCCTGTAACAAAGGCAGAGGTGAGATTGGGGGGAACTTACAGTTCCATCAATATATTTAGTATTTCTTTTTACAAAATATGTATCAGACAGCATGGGTTTTGACAATTCCCTGCTGTTCCTAATGTGTGTCTGGGAAACTGGAAATTCCTCTACATTTTCCTTCAAAAATGTAGGCACATGACATCCACAAGGAGAACAGGGGAGTTCATTGCTGAAGGCATTTTACCTTTGGGATCCTGGGCTTGTTCTGCAGCTCTGGACTCTCCTTTTTGGGGGCCAGAGTATGGATTTGAAGTTCTCACTTCACTGCTGGGGGAAGATGACAATTTGGACTTCAAAAGCTTTTCATCCTCATCTCTTTGCTTTCATTCCTTGTTATGCTCTGTGTTGTTTAGAAGTTTGGAATTAAATCCTTTTAATAAAGTATCAGAGGATATAAGAGTTCAAATATAAACCTCCAAACACCAAAGTAGATTGGAAAATGGTCATGGCTCTGAGCCTTTTAGTGGGAAGAAATTGCATCACACTGGCACCTCAGTCCTCTACACTCTTCTGACTTACTACTGGCATAGTATTTCGTGTGTGCTTCATCAGAGCTTTGTAAATTGTGCTTCTGTGCTGATTTACTTGGTGTTCTAGAATCTTAAGAGGTGATTTGGCTGCACTCCAGCTCTGTTTGATAGCTCTTCAAGAGGAAATGCTTAATAGATGTTCATGAATGAATTAGTTTCCTCTCTGGATTTTTTTTTTTTTTTTTCCTTTTCAGGTCTCTCAGGCAGCTGCAGAACTCCAGCAGTACTGTATGCAAAATGCCTGCAAAGATGCCTTGCTTGTTGGTGTTCCTGCAGGGAGCAATCCCTTCCGAGAACCCCGATCCTGCGCTCTGCTCTGAAATCAGGTAATAAAGTTACAGATGCCATGGCAACCACTCTAATTTGAAACTCAAGTCTTTGGAGGAGAAAGACACATGGTGATAGTTGTTTAAGTGTTGAGTTCTTGCTCGAGTGTTCATTATTTCTCTGCTGGCTCTGCAAATGGTTTTCTGGGTTTTTAGGTACGGCAGTTGAAACATGTCTCTTTTCTACTGCTCTTTCTAGAGGTGTTTTCTTTATGAGTTGCTTTTTGTTGGAATAGTTGTGTTTTTGTATTTGTGCAGCAATAAGGTAATTATCAGCATCCAAACCAATTAAAATTGTCTAAGACACACAGCTATGTTTGACATAGCCAGACAATAGACAGTCACATACCCAGCCTGGAGAAGTAAGACAAAGCTGTGGCAATTTTATGTGTCCCGATGACTAGCTCACAGCTTAAGCAAGAATCACATTAGAATATGTTTAGGTCTTTAAGATCATATTGCAGTTCATTTTCCTGTGTCTGTCCTTAGGCTCTTCCTGTTCTTACTGTTGATACAGCACCAAAGCCACTGGAAGCAGAGAGGAGCTGAGGCAATCTGTATCACATCCTTTGTAACCTTTTTCAGCACAGATCTAAAGGATGTGCTGCTCCCTTAACTCTGCCTTAGTGCTCTGCATTGCCTGTACCCCTGTATCACCTGCAGAGTAGGTGGGTGGGTGGCTGTCCAATATTTGCAAACCTTTGGGATCCGGTTTCATGACTCCCAGTCTTGCCTTTTCCATTTGTCACAAAGGTTATCAGTGACTGCAGCAGGAGAAAGAAAGGCTGTGCATACTAGTAGTCTTGGGCGGATCCACACCGTAACTTGGAAAATCTAATTCTTTTGCTTGACACACAAATATGAAAGCAGGATATTCAGAAGGGGTTGCTCCTCCTTAGAAGAAAACATAAAAATAGTTCCTGCTAAAGAGCTGAAAAATCTAGAGAGGGAGGAAAAAACACTGAAGTCTGGTCTTTTGATGAGAGTGAATGTTTTCTCTAAGGGCAGAATTTAAGCTAGAACATAAAGTACTTGTAAAATCTTCCCCTTGCTGCTGCCAGCTGTTCCTGAGCTTGCACTTGAGCTTTTGCCTCATCAATAGCATGGCTTCTATTACTGATACATAGGTTTAACAAAACAGGATTGAACCTAAAGAAAGGGAGCAACTGAACATGAGATGCGCTTTTGGAAAAATTTGGAGAGCATGAAGCAAAAGTAGATTTTCTTAATTTGGGTGCTACCTGTAATTCTTCATGCAAATAAGGTAAAGTTTTGAATGACCATTGCATATGTTCTTCTGTTATTTAAGCAGCTTTTCTACTTTTTGGTTTTTTCAGGGTGTGTGTGTGTGTCTATGAATTCTGAAGTGATCATATCATACAGATACATTACAAAATATTTTCTCAGAAGAACTTGATGATTAATTTACAATACTTTTAGAAATGCATAGCTCAGCCCAAAATGTCATTTGGCATTTTTTCACTGATAGATCAAGTATTTAGTTTGTTATTCTTGTGTTACTTTAGGATCATAAGAAATTCAACGCAAACTAAAAAAGCCATTTAAAAATTTTAAGATATTTTGAGGATACCAACATCCAGCAAAGGGAAGTCAATATTTGGTTTTTTCTCAGTGCAAAGGAGCTTTTCTGTTGTAATTTGTAAGAGAAATTACATCTATCATCTTAAGAAGATGGAATGTAATAAGCTTTTTTTTTTCTTCTTGTAGGGAAGGTCACTGGAGAATTGCCTTCAAGCATGACATGAATAACAACTGCCTTTCCTTCACAAGAAAAGTCTCTGTCTTTTATGTGGCTAAAACAGCATCCTAGATATTTGTCTGTGTGTTCTTGTTAATCTGTATTCCACTATATTTTAGTAATGTTCTTGAAGATTTTTAAATGTAACTCTTACTCTTTCCGTAATCATCACCACCTTTACTACACTATGCTAACTATACAGATATTACTTGAGAAGTTTATATTTTAGAAATGAAAAAAAGTGAATTTTTAACCAAATTACTGACTCTGATTTTTATAAACTGTAACACCAGAATAACAGCAAAAATTATTCACGGGGATTTTTTCCCCCTTGAATATAACAACCCAAAAGTGAATAATTAAAGTATAAAGCTAAATGCTGTTAGTGCTGAAATGATGTCCTCAGGGGACATTTGGCTTCCATTAGCAAGACCTGGAACCAACATTTTTTCAAGTGCATCTCAGTGCACAAATAACACATTTTACTAACTGCTGAATACAGTATGTAGCAGAGGCTTGATTCCTAAAGCATGTTTCTTGCAGTACTTCTAATCTGTGAGCTTCTTCTACTTTGTATTTGTAACTGTACTGCTGTGGTGGAATTTTCTTGATATATTTAAAATGTTACCAAACAGACACTAAGAATCTGTGAACACCCAAAGATAATTGCATGCATCATTGTCACGATTTGCAATACACAGAATTTACTAAAATGTGCTTGGTTATTTGCCTTCACTTTTTTGATACAGCACTTTTACAAGAACAACTTTTTAAATATGGTTTTTTATTTTGTCTACTTTGTATTGGTTGTATTAATCTTTAGAAATTCCTTTATTTGGAAATAAAATTCCTATCCCTCTTGACTTTGAACTCATTGTGTAATTATAACAAAGAACATCTACTGTAAGGAAGAGGATACTTGGATTTTGCAGTGGTAGGGGAGGCCTCAAGCTCTTTGCTTTTTTGGGAAGAGAACATTGCTGTTGGATTTTTAGAAACTGTATCTTATTAGGTGAAAAATCTCATTCATATCAATTGACTACATTTGTAAATACTAACAGTATTATGAGACTCACACATTTTGAAGCTGTAAGGAAGAACTCTGCAGTCTGTGTACTTAATGCTCATGAATGTTAACTGAAATGGGGTAACAGTGTCCTCTAGACAGTTCAGTCTTTGTCAAATATTTTCATGTTGCTGTCCTGCAGAAAGACACCAACATGAGAGCTGTAGTACTGCCAGTATGTATTGTGCCTTTAAATACAGAAGAAAATGTCCTTCCTTCAGAGCTTTTCTTCATTCTGACTTCCTTTCACTGTAGGCTATTTAAGTATGGCAGTTTTTCTGTTAGTACTGGTCATAGGTGTGGAAGTCTAGAGAAAACCAAGTTACTCTTGCACAGAGGCTTTGTTTGAGGCCAAAATGTCAAAGACAGTGATGAGTGTAAACATCAAAAACTTTTGGACAGCCAGCATATGGCTGCTGCCTACTTCCTCTCAGGCAAGTCCTTTGTATTTCTTTTACCTCTGGGGATAAAACTTCTGCTCATCCCCACACCTGTTTCTCTCCCCAGAACCCCTGTTGCGTACACTTTCAGGCTCAGCAGTGTCAGTTGGAACTTGGGTTTCGAAGTGGCTGCTGAGCTGGCATAAGGAGTGGCCAAATCACAGTGTGCAGCAGAGAGCCACCACTGAGACAGCCAGTCAACCGCTGTTGTCTCTTGGCTGACCTGCCCAACTCCATCTGGTCTCTTGCACTGGAGCACCAGGTCAACACATTTGGATAGCACTAAATTAATTTTTAAATTAATTTTTAAAATTTGGATAGCACTGTGAGCATACTGCAGGACCTGGTTGCATCAGTGTCTTGCACCAACAAGGACTAGAAAGATCTGTGCAGCAGTTGTGAGGTGGATTGGGAACACTCCACTCCAATATCTCTCTGAGCATGGTGTTTATTCCTCAGACATGGATTCCAGCCTCTTCAGAGGAGTGTGGTTGCTGCATCACTTTGCTCTCAGGGCAGTGTGTATCCAAGCTGCGGGGTAGAAGCAGGGAGAGGAGTGACAGCAATGCTACCTCTGCCTTCCCAGGGCATGTTCTGTGAAAGAAGTGTCAGAACAAGCTCCAAAACAGGATTGGTTGGCACTGAGACTTACTGGTTCCTGTTGGCAATCAGTTTGGTGAAGTGTGTGGCACTGCTGGTCATTTTTTGCTGGCTGGGTGAAGTGGCAGCATCTCAGTGGCTCAGCATTTGCAGGGCCCCTTTCCTTGGCATAACCAAAGAACCTGACAACGAGCCTGGGCAGCTGACTGCTTCTGTAGGCAGATAAACATGTTGCCCCTTGCCTACTCAGTCTACAGGGCAATGTTTATACTACAGCTGCAGGTGTACTTGGGTTCGCACAACTGCTGAACTCAACCCAGCAGTGGCTTAGATCAGGGCAAGCATCACATTTTTCCACTTCTGCTCCAACAGGTGTGAACTCCAGTGAGGTGGACAACTATGGGCAGTATCTTAGCTTCCTTTACCAAAGATGATCCAAGAGGGCTATCTGCTGTGCAGATGCCTTTGGTATCATCTGATGGCAGCAGGTCCTGCAGGATGCCTACAGTAAAGAAGATTTGAGTGTGCGCATTGGTACGCTCAGTGCTTCACATGAGCCTCAAGCCCCCTTGTTTCATTGTCATCTCTCCCAGCTGATCAGCAAGGCTCTCCTCCATTTACAGTTGCCTCCTACCTGGTCACTAAAATGTTTATAAACTTGTTCCAGGAATGAAGTGTCTCTATCTGCTGATGTTAGGCTGGGAGAATAGATTTTGTACTGTGCCTTTTTGTCTAAGAATGAGTTGCTTCCTAATTCATAGTAATAGTTGTATGTTCATAGTAACAGCAATAGTAATAGTTCATAGTAATTTGGCAAAGGCTGGGGGGAGTGGGGAAGGGCAGCATTGTTCAGTAGTAATTTTACTCCACATAAAGCAGACAAAAGGAGGGGGAAGAATATAATATTTTATAAATTTGTCAATGTGTCCATATCTGTGACTGAGATTTGTCATAAACAAATACAGGAAAAAACAATTGGTCATTGCAAGCCCTTTCCCTTATTTTCCTCTGCTTTACCAGTCATTTAACTGTACAGTGACATTTTTTTCTACCTAATGAAAACTTAACACAGGCAGCACTTGAATTTTTTATTTCATGTAGACAACATGCCTTTGTTTTTGAAGTTATATGCAGATTATCTATGCTATGTTTTCACAACTGTTCATGTGGAAATTCTCATGTCAGCCTTTGCCTATGGAAGAGGAGAACATACAGAGCTTGGCACTGGCAGCTATAATTTTCTCAAACTGTGGTTATCTGAGACTTCGTAGAGCTGTACTTTAAAAAAAAAAAATCAGATTCCTGGTTCTGGAAGTCTGGGAGCTAGTTCTCAACAACATAACCCATGATGCAAAAGAAGTAAAATGGTTAGGTCAGGTGACCACAAAAATGGGCCATGGATAGTAAGAAATTTGCAACTTCTATTTCAGTCTTTCTCTTATTCTAGAAAGCAGTGCCTTGTTTACAGTTTTATTAGAAGTCTTTTTATGTTACCACTTTTGAAAGGTATTTTCTCAAATCTTGCAGTCAGTGTACAAATAATTCAGGGATATTACTGTGAACTAAAATTGCAGTTAGTGCTGTCATAACTTTTAAGAATTCAGTCAAAAACCAGCACTCTGTTTTCTCTGAGAGACCAAATCTTTCATCCCTAAGTGCTGGTTTAATTTACTCAAATAGTGAATATGTGCTTAATGAAGGCTTAATATCAAAGAAGTATTTAAGTGCAAGCAAAAACTTTAAACTTGGTGGTTTTTCTTTTATTACTTCCCTACTCCACCCCACTTTTCTATTACTGCATCAAAGTTAAAAAGATTGGTGAGTGTGAAACCTGAATTATCTCAGCTGAAGGCCACTGTACAGAGAGAGATATTTTGGAGCTGGCTGGCATGCCTGTGCAAACCATTTATGCATTCCTGCAGCAGAATGGAGTTACTGTCTACCATTGCTCCCCCACATATTTCCAGTTTTGATGCCAAATCTTTTGATGGAAAATGAGGGGTTTGATACTATTCTATCTTGTTCTTCAGACTACAGCTGAGATAGATTTTTTTTTTTTTTAATTCAATCTTTTACCCCTTCTAGTTCTATCCTAAAATATCTGGATCTGCCTCCCTGATGACTTTCATCCCCCTGCTTGCCAGTGCCCTGCAGAAGGCTGAAAAACATGGACACCAACAAATGGCCTCCAGCAATAATGATTTAATATGCAAAAGGTGAGGGTCACAGCTTAGCTCCCTGAATCAAATCTGTGAGAATGCTACATTTCAATGCAGTCTTCGTATGTTGTCCATAAACAAAGAGCTTTTTCCTAGACTATGATTAAAAGGAACTCAGGAACTTATCACATTGTTCCTGAAGGAGCTGTCAGAAGAAGAGAAGTGGAACGGAGCCCTAGGGACAGCTACATAAAGTCAGAGCTGTAACTGCAAGAAATCTCTAAGACTTTGAGAAGCCTTGAGATTCTGGCAGAGCTAGCCCATCTTTACATTGGAAAAGCAGCAAGCTCAGGGAGCAAACACGGGTATGTTGAAAATTCAGAGTGAGCCTCAGCATCTGTTTTTTTTCCATTCATATTTTTTTAATATAAAGAGTGATAAAGTATCTCCATATCACCCATGGCAACAGAGAAGCAGTAATTATCCAGCTTCAAGAAACTAGTTTGTTTAGCAACATTTTAAAAACATACAGAAGAATCCTGAGCTAGTAAGAATTTCCAAACCCTAATTTCTTTCTAAAAACTAACAACAATAATTTATTTCCCTTTAAAGAGTTCAAGAATTAAAAAAAAGGTATGTAATATGCAAATCCTCATTCTGTTCAAAAGAATTTAAGACGCGTTTGTCCATCTCTTCTTCCAGGGACTCTTTCATATGTCAATCTCCTTTTTTTGAACTTCTGTACTTCTGGAAATCCTGAATCTGAAAAAGAAGTGGAAGAAAAAAAAACAATGATAAACTAAAAATACAACTTGTATGCAGACTTAACTGTGTATTTCTCAGAAGCAGTAACAGACTTTGGTTTTGACCAGTGTGTTCCCTAAGGAAAGTATCAACTGTCATAAAATAAAATGTGTACAGATTAGTATTTGCTGATTCTTACTGCTACTGACCCATTTTATGCATATTGTCCTGTAATAGAAATTAAAATTATTAAAAAAAAAATCAACCTATACTTAAACACAGTATTTTAGAAAATATTTAATGTTTATTTCTATTTCATTATTACTACGCTTACAACTATTCTATAATTGTTGAAATTTAGTATTTTTAACCTGACATGGTCATGTTTCTAAGTTGTTTTAAAAAGCTACTTACATTCTTAAGATTCAAGTGGTTTTACAATAACGTATTTGAGAAGTTGCTTATTCCAGAGAAGTTACTGTAAGGAAATTATACTTAGTCTTTACAAAAAGTATTGTCAGAAAACTCTAAAACTGACCAAGGATTTGATCTATTCCAGTGGAAATACTAGCTTGGCGTGGTGTCATGAATTTGTGGTTTAATGAGAGCTTGCTTTGAAACCTGAAGAGTCCTTGGGGTTTGTTCCCAGTGCTTCTTTTTAACTTGACTCTCTACATATTTCTTAAATTTTTGCTCTCAGAGGATTTTATTGTATTAAGTTGAAGTTAGGGGTTGGTTTGAAGTTATTAGTTGGTTTGGTTTCTTTTGTTGTTTGGGTGTTTCTTGTTGTTGTTTGTTTGTTGTTTGTTTTTGGGGTGGGGGGGGTGGGTTGCATTAGCATGCAAAACTATTTTGTATACTTATTTTCCCCCTGGCAAAGTAGAGTAAGTCTTCTCGTCCAAAATCTAAACCAAAAATCACTTTTCCTTGTTTTGATTTGATTCACATTCAAGTATACTTTTATCCTACTGGGCATGAATAATACAGAAAGCTTATCAGTTGGAGATCACAGTGTTTCCAGAACACTGTAAAATGTGGTACCAGGAGAATCTGGCCTGATATCTATAGAGATTTATTGTATGTAGAATTTTAAGTTATCAGTACCAGTTACAGGTTACTGGAATATTTGTTACCTATTACTCAGCAATACTGCAAGTCTCAATTTTAATTCCACAGAAGCCAAAGATCTGTTCAGAGTTTCTGTATAAACATTTAAATTTGCATAGGCTGAAAATTAAAAGAAGTTCACCATATCCAATTAACTTTTTCTCTCTTTATCTCCATAATTACCCTAAGCAGTCCATGAAAGAGTGATTTAAATTAGTTACTTAGGTTTTCATGAATGAGTCTGATCTGATAAATGAAAGCATTTTAATGCTGTGCTGACCTTGTACTACCAAGAGATTTAATGACAGCCAGCAACAGACAAATCATAAATTAAGTCATCTGTACTAGGTGTTGGGCACTTTTTAAAAACAGACATAAGCTTGCATTTATTTAAAAAATGTGCCATCTCACCAACAGAGAAATAGGAGAATTTAAAAAAATACCACAATAAATGATACAGCAATAAAAAGTCTGACAGGAACTTTCTTGTGAGAGTAAGAAAGAGAGTAGCTTGTTATCAGTGACAGCTTCCTGTTCCTGACTTTCAACAGGAGTTGCAAGACTCCATGGGTATGTATTATGGCTTATTAAAAAAGGTTTCAAGCTTACTATATTTGATGGAGTAAACCAGGGATAAAAAAATGACCAAAAAAAAAAAAAAAAAAAAAAAAAAACCAAA
>VWYO01016089.1:0-16583 GCA_013400275.1 Rhadina sibilatrix | reverse complement strand
TTATTATAGGGAGGGAGGGAGGGAGGCAGGCAGGCAGGCAGGCAGGGAGGAAGGAAGGAAGGAGGGAAGGAAGTCCTGGAAATATGTGATTGGAAAACATCTTTTACATTAGAAATACACAAAAGCTTGCACACTGATACAATACTCAATATTCTGTAGCTTGAGGAGGAAGTTGATCCAATGAGTATTTTTCCAGTTAAGGAAATGCTCTCATTAACTTCTCACAAACAAAATGGTGACTTGAAAAAATCTGCTGAGAATCAGCAGACTCAACATTTTGTAAACAAATGATATGCTAAAACCTGTAATTAATTTTTAAATAACACTAGCAAATGCATATGTAGCATCAGATTAAAAAACAAAACAAACAAACCAAACCAAACCAAACCAACAAGAAAAACAAAACAAAAAACAACCACATATTGCAACAGAGCAAAAAAATTGATCTGATACATAAAATTTTGGCCAACCTTTAAAACTTTTTTTGGAACCTCTGGCAGAAGTTCCTGGAGTTGATAAAAGCTTGCAAGAAATAACCTGTTCAGTGAAGATCCCTTCTTTAACATAAACTGAGCAACCAAAGGATTGATACATGGAAAAGCAAGCAGGCATTTCTCTGTCTGGAAATGGAGATTATATTTTGTTAGATTGATATCTGACAAACTTTTTATCCCTTCTTCCTGTTACTACAAAGTCACATCTTATTGATTAAGTCCTAGAGTATATAATAGAAAGACAGCTTTCAAGCTGTGCACTTTTATAGTCCAATAAAAACTCCTTTTTACTACAGATGCAACATAGTATAATTTCTGAAAACAAGTAAGTTCTGCATAACCATTTGACAAAAAGCAAGTCTAAAGGTGTTTATTTTTCTAAAGGTTAAAACCAGTGAATAATTTAAACTTCATTTTAAAATGCATTTACAGATTTACAATTAATTCTCCATTTTAAAGTGAATGACCTAAATGAATACAAACTGACAAAACTGGTTCTGTTTTACAAAAGCTTAAAGGCAATGAAACAGGTGGCAAAACCAGAAGTTGTCAGTGGGACGATGAATGTGACAAACAGGGCAGCAACTTGAGAGTAGCTTGTTATCAGTGACAGCTTCCTGTTCCTAACTTTCACAAAACACTGCCAGGATCAAATGTCTTTAACAGACACACAATACAATGACTCCTCTCCATTTTTTACCAGTATCCTTAATCTCTAAATTGCAAAACCTATAATCCAATATCCCCCTCTTGAAAGGCCAAGCCAATACTCACTTTGTAATGCTTCTGAATTTTGCAAAAGCCAAAACCAATCTCAGCTTTACAAGAGTTTAAAGCAGTCACATAAAATGAACAAATCCATACGTTTCATTTGAGAACCTTACTATACAAGGTAAAGGATATATTTGATGGTGATTGAAGGGCCTGTTCCAGCATTTACTGGAATCAGTTAAACAAGTAACTGCATGAGTTAAACAAGTTCTTACCATCTGTTTCTAAAGCAAGTCAGCAAGAAATGCCATTGACACTACTGAATTTGGATTCCTGCCCAAGTGAGCCACTGTGTGTTTATCTTTTTACAATTTGGGTATTTTTTTAAACCTAGCACCTAGAACTGTAGAACCGCACAAATTGGCAGGCAGATGTGGTGGATAAACTTCCCTACAGATTAATTGTGAAAGCACAGGGAAAGTCCAAGTTGCATCTAATTGTGGTGACAAGGATGATGGAAATACTACAGATATGTATATGTATTTATATGTAAGTATATGTATATATGTATATGTGTACATATGCACTGTGTATATATGTGTGTATATATATATTTGCATATATACTAAAATATGCTTGTATATATAGCTGCATATATATTTATAAAATAATGCTTATTTTAATAATATATTTTAAGAGAACTACAACAAAAAAGTCTAAAAAACTTTATGAATCTTAGAAACAGGAAGAAAACTGTAAATACACGGGAAGAGAAGCAAACCTCAGATGGCAAGACAGAAAGCCAGGATTTGTCCAGCCACTCATCAGGACTGATATTAGATGCTATCAAAATGTTGTCAGCAATCTGACGAATTACCAGTGTTGTCTCTTCAATCCCCGGCGTAAGAATTACCTAAAAGTGATACATGATATTCTTGGTTAAAACTTACTCTAAGGAGTGTCTTAATTTCCTACAGAAATTGAGGTGAAAACTAAAGGTCACCCTGAACACAAGAGTTGGTACTGCTGAGTAACTAAACCTGATCCATGCTTATTGTGCAGAAAAATTCCAACCTCTGACCACTAGCCTGGCTGCAAAAAAAAAAAAAAATTACGCTCCTTATTTATGAAAATCCTTTGTAGGTGAAATTAATTGATTAATTCTATAGGTCTTTTGTACGTGAGCAAGTTTCTGGGTATGAGTTCCTAATAAAACAGGGAATTGTGAGATAGCTATTACAGTTTAAGATGTGTAACATTTTGAAGCTATAATTTCTACACAAACTACATTGCTGAATACATGAAATGAAAAAAACTTCATCCTCTCTTTGTCCTCATAACTTTCATTTGATCATGTAGATTTTATACAAATTTATTATGCAAATAATGATGACTTTCAGAAAGATAAGCACTCAACACTGGCAGCAAGTAAGTGAAAAAAAAAACCTAAAAAGATATCACTTGATTCAAAAATATAAGTTACCTACAATTTGGTAAGCTGAGCAAAACTTCTGCCCCATTTTTAATACTCATTATTCTAGGTACTAAAACAGATTGTCTAGATTCTCGATTTCCTGATTTTTAAAGAAAGAAGATAATTTATCTTGTCATATTAAAAATGCAAACTAGCTGACAGTAAATGATTTCTTTTTTTTTTTTCCTGTCACATCAGCAACATAATATTGGTCTGAAACTTCAAATTAGATATAAGCAAGATTAATATACATTCTAATAATTTATTAAAGGTACAATCTCACTTTTTGACTCCTAGTCATAAAAAGACTTAACTGCTACTTGAATCTGATTCAACTTGCATTGCAGTCAACAGTCTTTTTGCTGACTTTAGCAGCACTGAATTAAGATCCTGTCTTATTTTAGTAATTTTGAGCTATTTTATGTTTTTGATGTAGAAGGCATACTTATACTTGACTGAGTTTTTTAGAAATATCACATCATGAAGATTAGTACAGAAAAAAACTACCTTCACTTCAAAGTCTTCTGACTTCTGTGTAAGTTCAATTAGAGTGGCATAAATTAAGACAAGGTTAAGCAGAGTATTTCCCTTGAGACTGTATCTGTAAAACAGTTTCACTGGATCATTAATATTTAATATCCACATGAAATAATCTCAAACTACTTGTTCCATGTCTTCATAAATATCTGTTTCATTTCCTGGGATTCAGAATACTTGTACAGTTTGAGCATTAATATCTGTGGAAAGAAAACTAGAATACATTAACGGACTGACTGCTGAAGGATGGACTGTATGGAGAGAAAACACAGTCGGTCTACAGAAGAGCAAGTCTGGTCTGAAGCTAAAGGTCTGGATCAAAGTCAGCCACTGGAGAAAAAGCAGAGAGGAAATTACCACTTGCTTATAGAAAAAAAATCTCAAGAGGTAATAAATTAATGTTTATGAACTATGTCAACAAAAGGTGTGCTTTCATAGCAAAAGGAGAACTACTGATGCAGTGGAAGAACACTTGAATAATGTTTCCCTGTTGCAAATGATACACAGTGGTATTAACACAGTAATTAATAACCATGCAACTTGTAGGGGTTCATTTACTTCAAACAGATATAAGAATAATTCCAGTATTTCATATCCTTAGTGTTGTGAAATTTCTGGACTTGTTGATTTCAAATACACCTCATGTTAGTATTGTCTGCCTCAAGCTCTTTTATTTTATAACAACCATTTCTTTATCATTTGTGTAAGACAAAAAATAACCTCACAAATAAAAAACAACTTTTCTAACATTTTAGTGGTCTCCAGTAACCACTGTTACTTTTACAACTTCACTGAGTTTTTCAGTAGAAGCATGACAACATTGTAACTAAGTGAAAAACTGAAAGCACACTAGAAATATGAGCTTACAATATCTGTATTGTTCTAAGAGAAATGTATTCCTACAGAGAAGTTCAAAGATAAATGAGTATCAACTTGTTTTAATAAGCAGCTTTCTTTAGTGACAAGTTTGTTTTAAAAATACCAGGATAACAAAAGAATTTAACAACTTACTGTAAACTCAGTCTTTCTCTGGAATAGAAAATAATCCAACAGCACATATATTGGAGTGATAATGCCATCAGCCTCGATATTACAGTGTCACATGAGTCCTCATAATTTAGTTCTTCCATACTCTACCATGAAATTTAAATAAAGAATAAAAAATAAATAAATACATTACCATGGCTGCCCCAAGCTTTTAATGAGTATCAATATAATATATAGAAACTAGATCAAACATAAATACAGCTAAATAATGTAAGCATTAAGGACACATATGGGAATTGGGAGAACTAGCTTGTATTCCCAACTTTCTTTGAACTTCAAAAGGCTTATTCACAGCTTTATACCTCTTATTCCTTCCTTTAAAAAGAAACACTGTCAATACCTTTTTTAGGCTCTTCTTAAGAATTTTTGTGAACTTTAAGAATGCAAAATATTGTTATAAACTTCTGATATACTTACTTGGCCTATACAAATCATATCATATTTACACTAACTATAGAAAGTACAACATCACTAATTGCAGTAGCTTGTAGCAATGTCCACACTGTACTTGTAATGCTAATTGATTCTTTTATAATGTATATATCTTGCAGAAGCAGTTCTTCTACCTGTAATCTCTCTTGCTGCATGTCAGAATTTAAGTAGTATGCTATTGCTTAAACGATTATTTTTTATTAAAAGTACAAAGACAAATTATTCTAATTCAGATAACTATCTGAAATGGGAGGAGTTAATATGTACATTGATAAGAGAATAGAGCCACAAATACATTTAATTAGTTGCGACAAAATTTCTTTATACAACCCTATTTTCAAGTATGCATCCTTTAATTACATTTCGTATAATCAAATCACAGGTCAAATGTTACTTCAGTGAAGAAACTGAGAACATTTCAAACCTATCAAACTAGCACAAACAGAATTTTAGGGTTGATGACTTGTGATGTGAAACAATGTATGAACTAAACATGATTATGGGGAAGAAAAGATATTGTTCTGTTGTGTGTTCAGTCTGTTCTAGGACATGCCTTCAGAAGTCTGAAGGCATGTCCTAGAAGTGACTGAACACATAACAGAACTTGGACACAGTAGTTTCATTTTGTACCTGCAAAAAGATAGCAGTACATGCATCTATTGTCAACACAACATATCGATCTATACTTCCAAAGAGCCTTAAGGAGTAACCACTGCTTCTTTCGACAAAGGTAATGCTGTACCTGAAAAAGTAAATTATTTCATTAAAACTCAGACAAGTAAAATAATACTTTATTCTTAAAGGAAATGGATAACATACACTCCTTAATACAGGTTTTTAACTTACAGAGTCTTGATCTTTTTCAAATGCTCAGTTCACTTTAAGACACACTTGAACAATATATATACAATATATATATTATGTAGCAGTGATATAGTGAAATTAAATTATATTGTTAACTGCATTGAGTATGACCTTGACATAAAAGCTTTGAGTTAACAAAAAAAAAAAAAAAGGTAATATAGAAACTAAGACAGACACTTAGAAACTTTTTCTGACCAACTTTGCATATTGCATGTCTTTTCCTTCTTTCTTAGTTGTGCAGCACAAGGCAAAGCAAACTCCCTGATTGCCATTGGTGCAATCCTAAAATTTCTGAGTAACTTAGAACTGCCAGCAGCACAGGCTCCTGTTGTTTTTTGTGGAAACACAAGAGACCTAAATCTGAATCTGCCAGCCATATGTCTTCTAGAAACTTGTATGGACAGTGTATTCAGACATTTTTTAAAAAGGAAAACCTTACCTTTTCTGAAATTGTACAGGTCTTTGCTCACCTATTTAAGTCCTTCATCAGTGCTAAAAGGAGCTAGTGAAAAAGTAACAAAACATTGTTCCCAGCTATTTGGCTTATGGCCAGACTGAGCAGAGAACTTGAGCAAGTCAGAGTTTAAAAGCATGTCAGATTATGTGTTCAAATTTTAAATGTCAAAGACATATTTTTTTTCCCCTACTGAAGTGCAATTAGGAACAGACCAAAAATGTTTCCACAGTTGATTCTAGGATATAGCCAGGATAAAAACTGGCATGTCTCTCCCACAACATGGTGAAATCTACCATCTGTGTCGCTGTTACTATGAGAGGTATTGCTGCTCTGGTCTCTGTTTCTTTGTTTCTTTTTTTTTTTCTACTTTCCTCTCATGAGATAAAAGGTAGCTTTACCAAGTATTTATTACTGTGAAAGCAAAATTCAAGAAAATTATGTCACAGATATAATAAAGAAACACAATGATTTACAACCCTGGCAGTTTTCATACAGGTTATAGAGTATTAAAAATTAAGTGAATAGTGGATCTGAATTTTATGAATAAATTAGCTTTTCTTTTAAACTTAGCCTCTCCTGAACACTGTGATGCACCAGAAGATAAGATGTTTTACTATTGTTCAGTTTGAGTATTTCACATAGCTTCAGTAGATTAAAACAACAACAAAAAATCCCAAAGCAATTTTTATTAAGAATTAAATAAAAAGTCATCCAAGAATCAAGAAGCTCTAAAGAAAAGTTTGTAAACATGATTTTCAGAGAAAAGCAGGCAATTAAAAGAGTTGTTTTGGTTTAAAAGTACCAGCTGCAATTTAAAAAATTGGGCAATTCCATTCTGGTTGGCAAGTGTGTGGATCTCTAGTACTAAGCTACCAACTTCAACAGAAAAAACTATATTCTTGTCTCTTAAAATGCTAATAGTTTACTTGCAGAAATTGTACCTGGTAGCCAAGTAGATGGCTAATACATGACAGAATAGAACAACATACACGTCCTGAAAATCTGAAAATAGTCTACATGATAGATAGGTTCTTTTCACTCACTTGGATTCAAAAAGCTGAAGAATATCTGGCATATTAAGAAGACCTTCAGTTGTCAGAAATACATACGGAATCTGTATTTCCAGAAGAAAGGAACTACCATGATTCCCTGAAACATTTTGTATATGTAAGATAATGAGCAAAAAACAAGGATACATCAAATAGGCATTCAAAAATGCAGCTTTTGTTCATCTCCAATAAAACACTTCCATTCTATGCTTTCTTTTTCCCAAAATGAAACTCCTTTGAATCTCTTTGAAATTATGCTTTAATTCAGAATTTTTTAGATCTACAACATTCCCTTAGGATGAGGAAGGATGGATACAGCTTGCAGAAGCTGTAAACAACTTACTAACTTGGCACAAGTTCCCTATAAACCCACATGTACTACTACATCCTGGCCAAAACTAGGTTTATACTCAAATAAAAACACCTTCTTGCTGCATAGATAACCCAGCTCTGTTTGTTTAGCTTTAGGCCTCATAATGTATTACTCATTCTCTTTCACAGGCATATGAATGTAGCATTTTATGGAACAGAAAATGTGTTCTTTTCATATGTCAGTCTGTTTATTACAATTCTGGAGAGCACTTACCCATTTGTATTGTTTCAGGGAGGGTAGTTTTAAAAGTCATGTATGTAACATTCAGATTTTTGCACAGATTTTTCCAGCCAGAATTTTCAGAATAATCATATTCCATTACTAATGAGAAGTGTGTCCAAGGGAAGTCAGCTCCAATTTGCTGATTATGTACAACAATGCAGGAATATCTACTAAGACTTAAAAAAACCCAACAGAATATGAATAAAAATAAGTAGAGGTAATAAAAACAAGGTAGAATTACCTTCAGAACAAAATAAACTCAGTTTTACTTTGACAAATTCTAATTGCTTAAAGTCTGCTTAAAAAAATGTTTACCCTTTCTGGCTAAGGTTCCAACTCCTTTAAAAACTAATTTAAAAATCAAAAGCTGTACTCTTCCTCCTACAATTTGCTGTCTGAAATATAATGTTTTCCAGAAATGTCATAATTTGTCATTTTTTCTGTTATGCCCTTTCACCACCTTTTTCCAAAACATGCAACAATCATGTTTCTCTGCTTATTTCTCTAAAAATGTTTTTCTAAACAGGCAAAACAACATATAAAAAACATATAAAGAATACGCAATTTTTTGTTCCCCAAAGTTCCTCTAAGCCTCACTAAGCATTTTTCTAGAGAGGACAAAATTCTCAAGTCTAAAAATGAAGCTGTAGGTTCATGTAATGAAAACTTTACTCCAGACTGAAAAGCCCCATGGAAATGAACTAAAGTAACTGAAATTTCACTTAGTACTGACTAAAGAATTTGTTCTCAAGAATCAAGAATTTAACTTACTTGCTTATGATCTCTTTACAACTTAAAGGGTTTCCTTTTTTCTCAGAATTCAAATCCACAGCTTTCAAACCTGCTTAAAAAATTAAACAGTTGATGAAATAAATGAGCCTCCATGACTATGAATCAAGGCACAACAGTAAGCAGCAGATGTGGAAAAACATATGTTATTAAAATTTTAAGTATTATATAGCCTGTCTTGCTGAAGGCCTATACAGTTTTTGTTTGTATTGTACCCTGGATGTAATGATTTAGAAACTTACTTCTCAGAACCCATGGAAAAAGTAATGCAAACAAGTTTCATTTCTCACAAACTTGCAACCCTATTACCTTAAAATAAAAAAATTAAAGGGTAATACAAAAGAAAGCACATTTTCCCCTTTATAAGTTAAATTTCTTTATACTTCTTATATGTTTGAAATTTTAACCAGAAGATGTATCTAAGAAGGAATACTGGTATTACACAAGTGCCTGTTTCCAAAAGTGTAGCTGGATTGGCCTGTGTTTGCAACGAACACTTATGATCTTAAAACAAATAAAACCCTTTTCATTAAATATTATTATTAGTAAAAGCACCGTGAACATGTCTCCTCCCTTTCAAAACATTCTAAAAGACAGGCTTTCTTCTTTTCAGAGCACAGGAAATCTAACTTTATTTTTAAAGGCAAAGAATAGTACAACACACAACGTTTGATAAGCTTCAAGCAAGTAGGATTTATGAAAATGGATTTTAAAAAAGCACCATGAAAGGAATCAGTGACTTGTTCTAAACATAACTATAGGCTCAAATTATAATTTTCCTGGTATGTTTGTTGTTTTACCAGCATAATTTGGTAAAATTTTACATGTTTGTTTTACCAGCTGAATTTGCAGTGTTGAACAACCTTGTATTTGTGAAATTTCTCACAGGTAAAATGTTGAAGTGATGAAAGTGCTGCTTGTATCAGTGGGAGGGTGGGATATTGGAAACAATATATTTTGCCTTGAGATTTATAGATTGATTCAGCTTATGGTGACATATTTAACAAATTAGCAAACAAGATCAGCAACATATAACTAAAGGAAAATATGATCTGTACCTAACTTCTCATTCAAGGCTTCATGCTGGGGAGTTTAGTCAAGACTTTTAAAATCTAACTGCTCTGAATATGCGTGCAAGGAAGAAAGCTTGTGACCAACAATCAGCTAAAAATAATGAGACAATCTGATCAAGATAACAGATACAAATATAATTAGGAAATTGGCTGTCCACAGCTCCTTCATGTTGTGTTTAAAAAATCTTTGACTCAACAGATAAACTACCACTCTTGCAATAGAAAACATTAAACCTGAACTCTTAAATGGGAAAAAATAAAATTAAAAGATAAAAAGCTGCTGGAAGAGTTACGAAATATAAAACGGTGAGAAAAGTATCTAGAAAGGCTCCTGATGAGAAGAAAAGAGAGAAACGCCTACACCAAGCATTTAAACAGGAATGCAGCAATATCCAGAATAACAGCCACTTTTTATTTCAAAAATACACACTAAATAATTATTTACCTTCTATCCTAGATAATGGGTGAATGAAGATAGCTTTTTCTTTTTCAGAGTCCATCCTTGTAATGATTAGTATCTGTATGAAGACAAGAAAAAGAAACTCCAGTAATGCTAATTTTTTTTTCCTTTCAGTTTGCACACATCTTTCTTCCTCCTCTGCACAGAAAACACAAGATTGAATAAACAGATGTCAAAACCAGAAACTTTGGATTTTTCTGCAACAACAATCATGGAATATCTCAAGTTGGAAGGATATCCATAAGGATAGAGTCCAACTCTCTGCTTCTCACAGGACTACCTAAAACTAAACCATATGACTGTGTCCAAGAGCTTCTTGAACTTGGAAAGGTTTGGTGCTTTGTCCACTTATGTAGGAGTTCCAGGGAAGACCACCCTCTAAGTGAAGAATCTTTTGCTTAATGTGCCTGAACTTCCTCTGACACTGCTTCATTCCAGTTGCTTGTATCCTGTTACTGGTCACCAGAGAGGAGATATGCACCTTCCCCTCTGCTCTTTTGCTTGAGGAAGGTGTAGGCTGTGATGGGGTCACCCCTCAGCCTTCTCTTTCCCACACGGAACAACAAAAATCACTTCAGCTGCCCCTCTTCTTGCCCTTGAGGCCTTCTACCATCTTGGTCCCTCTCCTCTGGACAGACAAAACAGACAAGTTTGATATCCTCCTTTTATTGTTGTGCCTAAAACTGCCCCCAGCACTGCAGGTGAGGTTGCCCCAGGGCAGAGCAGGACAATCTTCTCCCTTGCCTGGCTGGCCATGCTGTGCCTGATGCAGCCCAGGACACAGGGCCCTCCTGGCTGCCAGGGCACTGCTGGCTCCACTTCCCATTGACACAGACTTCTAGTCTCTTCCTACTGGGCTCCAGTCTCTTCTTTCCCAATTTGTATGTACAACCATGATTGCTCCATCCCAGGTGGAAAATCTGGCACTTAGTATATTTCATAGAGCTAGTGAGTGCTCAGCTCTCTAGTTTAATTTTTCTGTAAGACCTTTCTGCTCTCAAGAGAATCCACTGCTCCTCCTAATTTAGTACTGTCAGTAAAATCACTTCATGTATTTTTCATTCCTGTGTCCAGACAACTTATAAAAACATTTAAGAACACTGTCGCTAAAACTGAGCCCTGAAGAACACCACTGGTCACTGGCTATCAGCCTGATGTAATTCCATTCACCATAATTCTTTGAGCTCAACCTATCAGTCAATTTTTCACCCAACCCAGCATTATGGACTTGTCTAGCTCTGTGATGAACAGTTCATCTAGGATACTGTGAGAGTCTTAAAAGCTTTGCTAAAATTAAAAACCACACTCACTGGCTTCCCTTGGTCAACTAGATGGGTCACCTTGTCATAAGTGGGAAAAGAAAGGAAATTAAGTTGGTTAAGTAGCATTTTCTCTTGTGAACCTGTGCTGGTTGCGGCCAATGACTGCATTGTCTCTCAAGCGTTTTTCAGTAACTCCCAGAATAAACTTTTCTATGATTTTAACTGAAGCAGGACAGACAAGTCTGAAATTACCAGAGGCTTCCTTCTTTCCCTTCTTGAGAATTGAAACAACATTCAACACCTTCCCATAAGCTGGGGTCTCTCCAGACTGCCAAGACTGTTGAAAAATAATGGAAAGAGTTCCCACAATGAAATGTTTGAGCTCCTTCAGTACCCTGGGATGAACTCCAGGGCTCTATAAATCTATGCACATCCAGATGGAGCAGCAAGTCTCAAAAAAGTTCAGGATTAGCTAGGAGTTTAACATTATCCTCAGTCACAGTCTTCTAACACTGGGCTCTGGGGATTGAAGACAGATGCGAAAGAAGGCACTGAATGTCTCTGATTTGTCTAAATCCCTATTTGTGAGGTGACCAACCTTGCTGAGCAAGAGACCAATGTTATCTTTGATTCCTATTTGGCTCTTGACTTATTTAAAAAAGCCTTTTTTTGTCATTCTTCATAATGTTGGCCAGCTTGAAGTTCAATTGAACTTTGACCCCATAAATTCTCTTCCTATAGGAGTGAACAGCCTCTCTGAAGTCCCTTCATGTCACCTGTTCATAAGTAACTTCCACCATATACATTTCTTTTCCACCTAAATTCTAGAAGACCCCTGCTCAGGCAAGCCAGGCTTCTGCCTTGCTTGCTTAGCTTTTGACTTGCTTGGAATTGCCTCCTCTGATACTCAAAAAGAATGCTACTTAAAGACACTATCTAAAGATATTATACCACATTATTACTATTGTATTATACAGATCTGTCACATTAGAAACATTATCCTTGTGAAGACAAAACTTGAGCTGAAGAAAACTAGAATTCAGCCTGCAAAGTACTTATGTACTGGAGGGAGGTACTGGATGTACTGCTGAACTAATTAGAAAAGATTTTTCAATCTGTAGATGGAGTCACAAAAGTGTTTCTGACAGAGATCTGAGACTTGTTAAATATTGCTTCAGACAAATATGTTGAAAGGGATTAGAATCTACCAAATTGACACAGTATTAAAAAGAATCCCCACCAGAGAAGGAGTTTACATTGTCCATAATTTCAACTGATATAAACACAAGCTACACTAATTATATAAATAAGAATATATACCTATATACATATACCATACTTTCTGACAGGATGCTCTCTGAACTTTTATGCCATTGTATAGACATTTTTCATGGTGTACACAAGATACGATTTTTAAGAAGACATTTAGCATTGTCTCATTCTTAAGATTTACAAACATAACATAATCGTATATGTAAATATTAAAAGTATGTTAGATCTTGTCAGAAAAGGACTTCTGGTCAGACAGACAAACATAAAGCAGATATCAATTTCCATCAGTAGCTGCACAAAAGAGCCACTCAACAATCCACTGGCATCTTTATAAGCAGTTTTGGACAACTGCATTTAAAAATGTAGACCTGCTTCTCCACACATAATTCAACAGCGGACTCATTATATGTTCACGTGAGCTAGATGAAATTTTTAGTTATTTTCTATCTAATCATGAGTACAAAAGATAATGAAACAAAGAGCAAAGTTCCTTTTTTTTTTTTCCTAAACCAGCAGTAACTTCTTCCTTACAAAGGAAATGTCCCACTGCAATTCTGCACCAATAACAACTTAGGCTAATAAAAGGATAATGAAACTATCGTATTTCACATCATATTAATTGATACTGATGTGATATGATGGAACAGTAAATAGCTTATTGAACACAACTTTTACTTCTTATTAAACTGGAATACTCCTTCTACTTAATCTGGCTCATTAAAACCTGTCTCTGAATGTTCAGAAACAGTAAATGATTAGTAATTGTGAATAAAATAATATATATCATTATATTGCATGCTTATCTCTGCATGACTAAATCAAGCAAGCAAGTCAAAACTAAGGAGTTTAAGAGTTTTGAAAAGTCATGGCTAGTGGAGTTCAGAAGAAAAGCCAAATTGTCACTGAGCTGACATCAAGATGACATCAAGTTCTCATATGTCTCCTACTACAACATAATCCTAATATCACAGAGCAAAATGCGTTGCTCTTAGGATGAAAAGGATGCAAAATCATCTTAGTGTGTCTGTTGAAGGACAGACAACAAGACAGCCAGCACCATTTTATTTTTGTTGCTTTGTTTTAATTTTAAATTCTAGAAGGGTATAAAATAAATTGTTATATTGTTCTTCTCAGCAAAATTTAATCAAAAGATATTCAGAGTTCCCAGAACAACTCTTAAACACAAGAAGAATAAATCCCCAGGAAGTGAAGTATGGAAGGAAGCTAAAATAAACTTAAAGGTCTTTTTTGGCTGTGTTTAGGATCATAAATTCTATTCCATATAATTACAACACTTTAAACACTATGCATTTAATTCTGTTTTCTATTGTCGTATCACCAATTCCTGTTGTCGTATCACCCAAAATATTCACACATCAGAAAAGAGAATCTTTGGACAATTTGAATTTCCTCCAAAACTACCTCTTCCATGCTAAAGCTACCACTCACAGATATTTGCTTCCTGTATCATTCAAATGCCAGGAGGTTGGCCAGACAACCTCTGTTTAAGCAGAGGTTATCTGCGGATTACACCATACATACACTCCTTGGCATGTGTATGCTCCAAGTCATGCCATATAAGCACACAGTCATGTTTTGTGCTGATTCTCTCTGTGTCAGATGAGTGAGGCTTTCAAATAAAAGGTTATATTATAATTTTCAATAACTGATGTGATACAATATACTTAATCAGGAAAACAAAACCATCTGCAACAAGGTAAGGCCTTGGCAATGCTAAAACTCTTTTGCATATTATTTCATGACTGTAACAAGGGGAGATTTGATCAAACAAAAACTTGTCCTGCTGCAACAGAGTTCTTAAAATTTATGTTAGCCTTATTTAATAGATACTGTGAGGTAATTATTAGAGAGTTTTTTCATAAACAAACCCTTGATAAAACATAGTTTTGCAATTATTCATGTAATCTGGAACAATTTTGTTTGCTAAGGGAAATCGGTTACATTGTTTGTTAACCTTAACATTGTGTTTCTCTCCATAACTTTTCATCCAATTTAAAATTTCACACTGAAGTGCTGTTATTTTCGGATGTGTTTCATGCTTTTTCTGGCTGCTGTACTGTACAATCTTCAACTGCCTCCAGATGTTATTCAAACAGGATTCTAAAATATTTTTATAGATATCCTTTGCCTTGGACAAATAACCTGTTTATAAAGCAACAAAAGAAGTAAATGAAGTGACAAAAAATAACTGTCAAGCATTGTGTTCAATCTGCACTTCAATTTAAAATCTTTGGGAAGGTATCTTGCACATAAACAGATGAAATTTTAATGGCTCCCCAGTATGGAAGGAGAACATGACCACTAATTGGGTACACAAATGTTGTTTATCAAACTGCTGTACTTTATGTGGTACCTGCTATGTAACTCCAGATAGAATTATACAACACTGCACCCTAAAGCTGCAGGTGCTATCAGGAATACTCTTGTATTTAACTAATCTCTATTGTTTACACTAAGTAACAACACTATTTCTATCACTGTTGTCTAAAGCTTGTTTGTCTTGTGTGTTTACCACTCGCCATATTACCACAACTATTCTCAACTCTGAATGATGCCTTCTATGTATAAATGGTGAACAATGCTGGCGTTATCTGAAAATGCATAAAGAAAAGATACATCCAATGTAACCACATGATGAATCACACATCAGAACACATCAGTGAAGACTACAAGGCCTACTTAGTATCTCGCTCAATTTTCTAATTTTTTTCAGATCTTTTTACTTGTACAGTTTCCTGTGTGAGCTGTTGCACAGGTTTAGAAATACAGGTGATTTTTTAATTATGGAGTATCATCTAGGAGTGTGCTTCTGCTCCAATAAACAGTGGAGGAAGAACTGCTCATTTTTCCTCCTCCCCTACTTCTACATTGTTTAATGTAATGATAGGAAAGGATTGTACCTAGGAGTCTACTTATAGATCCATTCTGTATTCTTCCTACTCTTTTATTGCTAGAAATACTTAAGCAAATACAAAATAATTTTTTTCCCTACAGTTCAGTTTATGGCAGATATTTTACATCGAGTTTAAGGAAACATCATCCATCATGGCATAGTTCAGACTGAAGGTAGATGCTCTGAAGCAACTTTATTTCCTATAAAGACAGAGGGAGTTTGACTTTCCTAGAGCACTCATAAACACTGTCTTCAATTTCTTATAGATCTATCCTGATAGAGGTATCTGAAAATTCAAAATACACGACTATGGGAATTTGACAAACTCAGCATTATCATTTCAGGCATTAAACTGGGTTACAATGGACTGTCATATTCCAAATTTTAAGAAGACCAGAAAAGCTCAAAAAAATACTTCTATGTAAGTCCCATGTTTTAAGTTCAAACAAGTCTTTCCTCATAATATTTAAGATAATATTTAAGATTGTATTTAAGTGCTCTGAGATTTAAGTAGTTCATTTTCACAGAGCGTAACAATATTTTATGTGGCAAGTGCTCCACACTCACAAAATACAGATGGTAAATAGAAAAGGACTTGACATTTTTGCACATTCCTCAGTTTCCACACAGAGATTCCAATGAAAATTTGTCATTCTGAGATACAAGACACATTATCTATGGGGAAGTTCTTAGAAAACCCATGGAATAACATAAACAGCAGTCTATTAGTCATGAACTGAATATATACCCTGATGGCAAAGAGTCACAGCTACAAACATGAGAGACAGTCTGCAGAACACACAAAAGCTTTAGGTTTCTGGGTATCATTATTCAGTACTGAAAACAAACCTAGAGCTGTATCCAAGCCACATGTTAGTAGCAGATCTCGAATGGTCACCAGCAGGTGTACCAGAGCAGCATGTCTGAACAGCATTATCTCCTTCTTGTCTATTTTACCTTTAAGGATAGAAGACAGAGGTGTAGTCTACACAAAATTTCACAACTTACATTATACATACATACACACATAAATACATACATATATACATATGTAGTCAGCTTAAAAGATCCTGGTATCTAAGCATTTTCAATAAACACACTTAAACATAGATATCCTCCAAAAGTTAACCTTCAGGTCTTGCCAAATAGCTTT
>VWYO01016087.1:15977-85594 GCA_013400275.1 Rhadina sibilatrix | reverse complement strand
GGTCTTGTTCTTAAAATAATGAACTAGAAATAAAATTAATTAAGATGATAAAAAAGGAGATATAAGTTAAAATTTTGAGATGAAATCATACGATCTACTAAAGCCAGAACCCAGTGCTATTCAGGGCTTAGGGACAGACTTTATTTGGCAGGTAAAGGGAAGTTCTTCAAGTGCTCTCACTTGAAGTTTGATGTATTCCAGTACTTGCAATAGAGAAAAGGTTGAAAATGTCTATGTGCCACAGCAGTGGCTGCTGTGCAGGGTGGCTGGGAGAGGTCAGGGCTGAACTCGGGTGTTTTCAGCTCTTTTCCAAACTGATCTTCAAAGGAGAAAGCTATCCTCTGGCCTTGAGGCCATGGGGAACAGCATCAACACCACTCACGTGCTGTTTCAGAGCTGCCAGGTCACTGTGCAGGGGGATGCAGCTTAAAGAATTGAACCTCTCTCTCAAGAGACAATTCCAGCTTAAACAAAGCAAGAGTTTCTGTGACTTCTTCATGAATGCCAATAAGTGCTGGAGTAAGGGAATGCCACAGAGGTATTCTTCCAGTTTTCTTAAGGGATTTTTCCCTATCTTGACTCGTGAAGAATGCTAAAGAAGCCACCTCCCTGTTATGCTCAGTGGAGAATAAGGTGTCAGTGAGTGTGTCTGGTGAGTCATGGAGGAACAGCAGTGGAACGTGCTCTGGCACATCCAGGAATAACTTTCAGCTCAGCAATTCCAGTATTTGGCAGGTCATTTTGAAAGGTCCTGTTCCCTTTATTTTCAGTTGCCTACCCAGTTTTGGGTAATGTTGGCAATAATAGAAATCTTTGCCTTTGATGTATTCAGTGATAGCTCTGCAGAAGAACTGTTCTGGCTGGTCCTGACAACTTGTTTTCTGAGAGGGAAATACTGTGTTGAAGTTAATCTACTCTCTCTGAAGTCATAGTGTCCTGTCTGGTTTGCACACAGCTCCAGCCTTCTCCTGGCCAGGGAATCTCCAGCTGCCAAGCTGCTGCTTTAGTCTTCCCTGGCTAAGGAGTACTGTCAGCATTCCTTGCCCAATACTTGGGATGTGACACATTCTAAAAGGTACAGAACCCTTCACTCTCTCATTTGCTGCAATGGCCAATTGCAAAAGATTCATTCCAGTTGCCTCAACATCAATCCTGATTGAGCCTTTTAATTCCAAAGTGGATTGTTTTAGGTAATCACTCCTTTCTTTTTTTATTTTTTTTCTTTCTTTTCCTCTCATAAATGTTTCTAGTAGCTGTTTGATCCTTTTGAAGTCTTACATTTTTAATTCAGTCCTTCTGAAGTTGGTTACAAGCAGCTAGCAATCTTGGCCAAGCCCTTTTAAATAAATGAGTTAGAAAAGCATTTACTGTGCTCCAGTGATGTTGAATTACTGTTTAAACAGAGCAAATTAGATCCAAGACTTAATCTCTCATCAGTATCCTCCCAAGTGACAGTGTCAACTCAGGCTTGCTTTAGTCATTGCAATTTCAATAACAATTGTATTTGGCAAGAAGGGCTGCCTTTCTTTGACAGAAGAGTTCAGAGTCTTGGGTTCCCTTTATCAGTTGGTCCATTTGCATATTAAATTGGTGCTCTTGGTAATTCTAAGGCCCAAGGAAAGGTGGTTTGGCTGCAAGGTCAGCATTCCTGATAGATGAGATGGTTTGTTGCCAGAACAAAACAAATTTAAAGAGAAGTGTGTTGAGTTTTACTTACCTAAAGAATAAGGTAAGTAAAATAAACTATGAAGATTGTTCAGAAAGGATTTTCCATGGAGTACACTTCAGATTTCTCCCAAACTTTCAGTAGCCACTCTCCTACTCCTAGTGACTGGCTGTATTCCTGAAATAGAAGAGAAACAGTAGTGTTGTGCCTTTGGTTAAATCTTTATGGCATTGTGGCTTTGCTGAATGAGGGGGGTCAGGAAAGCAGGCAGGCTCTATGCTCATCTTGATATTTTTTTAGAAATGCTCTCACCTCTCACTCATGTTCTTAGAAGTGTTGCAGCTCAGAGAAGGTGTGGAAGACATAGGGGCAAAAAGCTGGATAATTCACCCTGATGCATCCTTTGCTGTGAGCGTTACCAGAGCTCTTCTGACATTTTGTGGGGAATTGCAGGTGATGGCCAGAAATACACTGAGTGTCCACGTATGGGAGCAGAAATTTCTGTAAATCAAGGAGATGAGTGTCTCAGTCACCCCGAGACCATGAGAAACCTCTATGCAGATCCAATGACAGCTCCTTAGATCCTTTCTTCCACCACTGAATGACAGCAACCACGTAGGAGAAAAGGAAGTCCAGCAGGATGGATAGAAGCTTCACTTGAACACCACCTGCTGCAAAACACCCCTCAAAGTCCTGCATAAAATCTGTGGTGAAAGAGCAAAAACCCCACTTGGATGTTTGTGCCCTGCATGGGAGACAGAAGAGATGAAGGATGTTGCTGATGTCATGGGCAGCTGCACAACAGGGAATATGTGAGGCACATTCCTGGTTGATTCCCAGTGGCCCATGCAAGGGAGGCAAATAAAATCTGTTCAGTGTTTCTGCCAGTTCTTAATTCCACAGCCCAGAGGGCAAATCTGTTCTTGGGAGCATGGGCAAGATGGGCCTACCCAAACACCTGAGGATGTGCCTACAGGGAGGAGACCCAGCCAGTCTCCTGAAAAGGAGAAGTCGAACAGCCCAAACCAGCCAAGGCAATCAAATTACACAGCAGAGGGGATGGTAGGAAGCAGGGGCAGAGGTGGAGAGGAAATAAATGGACTGTCTCTAGCCTTTATTTGGCTAAGGACCACTTTTCTGCTGGTAGGGAAATGTATTGCACTTGGATCAGAATGGTTTCCTGCTGTTTCTGCCCCTCTTCTACTCAGCTTCTTGTGCAAGTTTATGCCAGTTTTGTATTACCTTTTAATGATGCCCTGGCCACTGCTGGCTGTCATGTCAATAGTCTGCTTCTGAATAGATGCACTTCTGACAGCAGCAAAACCCCACAGGAAGTGGGTTTGCTTGGACCAAGTAAGCTGTCACTGAAAGACTGAGCAGGAGCAAGAACTGGCAGGAAAGGAAAATGTCTCTCAAGCAGCAGGAAAAGGAAGTGTCTCTTTCTTTCTTTCCTTAGTTATGAGTCCAGGTTTCCTCCTGTGCTTCCCTTCAGGCCTTTCTGTTTGCAGTCCATGGTGCAGAGTGTGGCACATCCCTGGCTCTGAGGGAGGAGCACAGGATCTGCTGTTGGAGTTTGTTGCCCGTCCCTCTATTGTGCTTTTCCTTCCCTAAGACAAGGAGATGCTCTCTGAGTGGCCAAGCAGAGCAATCTGATACTCTGGCTACTCTGTCAGACTATAAACTGAGCCTTTCTAAGCGCTCATTATTCTTTGTCAAATTGGTCGCTTTTATTTTCTCCTTTCAGTGGAAACAAATGCCTGGATCTCCACAAGCAATACAGACATGCTCTGCTAACAGCATCTGCCACAGCTTGCTGGGATCTTGCCAGATGGATTTTCAAAGTACTAAATAAAGTTGTTCCACACGGGTGGGGATCAGCTCTTTCACTCAAAGAGAGAAACACTTCACTTCAGTTTCTAACCCATATAATACAAATTTATGTAACTGAAACCAGGTGTTTGCAAAATATCTGTGTCGGACTCAGGCTGAAGATAAAAAGAATTTAAAGTATTCTGGGACTGGAGAACTTCACAGTCACCTAACAAACAATTTGTTCACAAAAAACCTCTCTCAAGGCAGAATTCAATTACTAATTAGTCACAGGGCTGTAGTATAATTATGCCTCTGTGGGAACAGTGTGGGTAATGAATTGATTGTGTGAGGCTTTTTTGCCTTGATATATCATCTAATGGGTTTGCCCTGCAAGTTGTTGCTCTCAAGGACTGATGAAAAGCAGTACTGTTGGGCACTGAAATTTATAAACCAATTTACATCGTGGAAGGAATAATGGTTTTCCATTGAGGTAATGGTTAATTATCTGAGATCTTTCGTTCATTATTTCCTGTAACTGAATTGGTTTGTCACTTCTGTTAATTAATTAGACAAAAGAAAAAATATCATCAAGAGCCCTATTGCTCAAATTAGTGTCAGCTGTGGGTTTAGTGCATGGTTTATTGCCCCATGAACACGTGCAAGGCCAGCCTGGGCTCAGAAGCTGAGCCACTGGCAGCACTGAGGAAAGAGGAGATAGGAAATGAGCCTTTTCAGGCTTGGGCAGATCAGGAACACCTGACTGTCTCCAGCTGGAGAGAAGTCCTGTTCCTTTAGCACTGTGACCCAATCCCTCAGCATTGGGAAATGTCTTGGCAGTGACTACACTTGGCTGTAAAGGGACTTATTTTGGGCTTGGGCACCAGTGGTGATGTGAGGGTTGCCAGGGTTACCAGGAGCCCTCAGTGATGTGCACTGACATTCACATAGGAAGGAGGAAGCAACAAACTGAGTAAAGAAAACCATTTTGGAAAGTGGACTTTCAAATATATTTGGATGAAAATTTTCTTACCTTTCTCCCTGACACCTGGGAGCTCCACAACAGCAATATAGGAAACTATTTCCCCAGGACACAGCAGGCTGTGTACACCTCCTTCTCCCCAAAAACCTTACAGTTAGGAGGGTTGTTTTATTAAGGAAAAAACCTGGTGGAATGCAGATGAGACATTGTTCTATTTTAATCTAATCTGCAGGAAAGGTCTTTTTTTAACCTTCTTTTCCTTGAGTGATAAGGATGCAGGGCATGAGACAGAGATGTGGGAACCTGTCCCCACCTCCTCTCTTCACTCAGCCTCAGACTGTTTCTCCTTTGGCTCCAAAATCATGCTGGAAGGAGCCCCAAGGAGCAGTGAGGAAAGATGGGCTTGTCTGGGCCCCACTCCATTTCATTTGGGCTATAAAACTGTCTGGTGGAGTTTAGTGAATTCACTGTTTTCCTTTTGGAAAGGAAGGGAAGCTGAGCTGGCTTGGTGACTGTCAGTTTTGTACAGCTGTGATGCAAAGGCTCTAGAGGGATGGCAGCACGACTGTGCATCAGGGAAAATAGCAATGCTGCCACTCCAGATCCCTTTAAACCACCTAATTCCAGCCAATTTTATAGGACATAATGCTAAAAAAGGAGGCAGACGCTTGCAGTCTCTTTTTCCAGAGCCTTCACAGTGAGTCTAACCCTGCTCCCAAATGCCAATGGTGAGAGCACTTTAATGTATGGAAATAGCAGGGACAGCCAGTGCAAGGCAGCATGGCAGAGTCTGCTGGCAAGGCTTGTGTACAAACAGCTTCCTGGGGTTTGGGGGAAACTTTTATAGCCCCCTGATTTCCAGCTTCATTTCCCTGCCTGTCTGTTTGTGTAATGCTTACAGTAAATAACAGAGGATTTACTTCTTTTTTACTTTTTTTTTCTTTGAAAATAGGAATGTAAGGAAAAATAATAGGGTACATCCCATTTTCTTATAAGTGTTTGCTTTTTAATGAATAGGAGGGATAAAATAAAGGCCCAGACATGATTCTCAGTAAATAAGTACCACTGTGCTGTGAGTAGTATGGTTGTAATCAGGCTCTGTACCCACCATTTACAGAAAGGATGAGAAACAAGAAAGTTTGAAATGTTAACTAAAACATGGGAATACATAGCAGTGTTTAAAAAAGGGAGATGGTAAAGCATGAAAGGAGAATCCCACTGAATCAAATAGCTTTTCAGATTGAGTATTCTGAAAAGAATACATGGCTTCTGTATTCAGAAATTTTTTTAACATTGTCTTTAGAAGCCTTGTTCCAGCTTAGAATAGGGTGCATTTGAGGTCTTTGAATAAAGCTCACTACTAGGGCTCTGGATTATTCTCCTGGATACATAATACATTAGGATATTTCACATTTAAAAAGAAACCTCAGACTAAGCCTTTTATTGTCCTTCAAGTATTGCTACTGCTATCCATTGAGAAAACACGATGTTAAAATCATGCCAGTGAAATAATATCATTCTCTCTTTTTATTTTTTATTCTTTGGCTCTCTTCAATTTTTTTTCCCCCTTCATATTTATTTCCCTCCCTCCTGGTCTTGGCTCCACAGCAGTTTCAGGAGGGTTTGTAGTGATTTCAGGTGCACACATGGTATGGAAAGCACCAGCCTTGATCCTTAGCAAAGCATGTCAGACTACTGTGAGCCTGGTAGTCAAAAATGCTTTTATCCCCCAGCAACTGGTGTCCCTTAGACTTGCTGAGACAGAGATATCCAGGTAATTTAATATCAGTAGCTGGGTTTATTTGTTATGAGCTTGTCCAGCTGTGCTTTTCAGCAGTTTTAGCTGTCTTGTAATCAAAACTCTTTGTTTGCTTCATTCCCAGTGACAGATGAGAGAGAGAGAAATGTCAACAGTGTGGTCCCACCAATTGATCATCTAACTGGAGCTGAAGCTGAACTGGGATAGCTGGCCAGGCTTTTAAATGAAGGCAGGGAAGCCTTGCTGGTCTGGAGACACACCTGAATTAGGAGTTAGGGGCTGCCAATCTCTAAACCAGGCGTGGGAATGGAGAGGCATCCACGATGAGCATGTAGCAAAGGTACTGCAGGTACTAAACTGAGGGACAGAGTTTTCTTTTTCTTGTCAGTGCAGGTTGGTGAGGTGTTCTCATTCCTGGTATTTCCTGAGACAGACAGGCAGTCTCCCTGGGTGAAGGGTTTACACCTGCACTGCTCGGGTGCTATCTGGCCTCTAATGCCTGTCCAGGTCCCTTGGCAGAGCCCTCCTACCCTCCAACAGATCAGCATTCTCCCAGCTTGGTGTCATCTGCAAATTTACCAATGAAAGACTAAACACCCTCATCCCTGTCATCAATGAAAACACTGACCAGAGCTGGCCCCAGCACAGAGCCCTGAGGAGCACCACTGGTGACTTTTCCCAGCTGGATGCAGCACCGTTCCCCACCACTCTCTGGGCCCGGCCCTGCAGCCAGTTCTGAACCCAGCAGAGAGTGCTCCTGTCCCAGCCCTGGGCTGCCAGCTTTTCCAGGAGTGTGCTCTGGGAGACACTGGCAGAGGCCTTGCTGAAGGCCAAACAGACAACACCCACAGCTTTGCCTGCATCCCCCAGGCAGGTCACCTGGTCATAAAAGGAGACCAGGCTGGTCCAACACGACCTTCCCCTCTTAAACCCGTGCTGGCTGGCTCTGATCCCCTGGCCATCCTGTAGGTGCCATGTGGTGACACTCAAGATGATCTGCTCCATGACCTTGCCAGGTACTGAGGCCAGGCTGACTGGCCTGTAGCTTCCCAGATCATCCTTCCCCCCCTTCCCGTGAATGGGTGTCACACTGGCCAGCTTCCAGTCATCTGGAACGTCACCTGTGAGCCAGGGCTGTTGGGAAATGATGGAGAGCAGCTTCAGAAGCTCCCCTGCCAGCAGTTCCCTCATCACCCTGGGATGGATCCCATCTGGGCCCATAGATTCATGAGTATCTAAGTGGTTCAGTACTAAACTCCTGGCTGCATTGCCCTCTTCCTTTCCCCATCAGCTGAGGTACTGGAAGGTACAGCCTTCCCAAACTGCTAACCACATTTTCCCCTTGAATACGTAATTTTTCCCCAAAGTTCAGAGGATCAGGCTTGTGCCAACCCATTTGTCTATTTCAGGAACCAAATTGTCTGGGCCTGGTAACAAACCTGCTGCCCAAAGTCAGTAGAAACATTAGATCCATTTCAAAGAGGTTAACACCCATCAAATTGTTTGTAAAGACATTAGCACACATCTTCCCTCTCAATTCAAAATATCTCGCATGTAGTTTTTGAGATAAAAGACTTGACAACAACAGTGGCTGGTAAAATGAATCCAGAGTCCACACATGCTGAGAGTATCAGATTTTCATTTTATGAATAATTCTGACAACAAAAGCAACACTTTCAATTGTAACTGAAATATGCATGTATTTTTGGGCACGCATTAGCTGTCTATAAAATGCCTTTTCTCTCTTCTCCTAGTAAGAAAACGAATGCCTTAGGGCATTTTACATTCTGCTGGAAGCCAGGTTGGCATGGCAGTGGTTCGGGGACTTGCCTTGTGTTCTGCTCAGGGATATGCACAGCAGCTTTGTTCAGACTACAAATAGCAATACATTTTTTCAGGTTATTATGGCAGCACACGATGTGTTAGCTGAGAACTGAGCTGTGATGTCTCTGCTCCCCCTGCTATCAGCACGGGGCTGTCCTGGGCTGCCAGGGCTGACTGCAGGAACAGATCAGCCCAGCTGGAGAGGTTTGGTGCTCAGGTCAGTTATTGATGGCTTCTTGGATTATCCCTTTTTTCTGACTTAGAGATGGGGAGAGGTGTTTTAAAACTGAGAGGTGTTTTAAAGACTTTTATTCCATTTTCAGTTTCATGTAAAGGGTGAGGTGGTACAGATGTTATAATTCAAAATCAGAAGCTAAACTATTTCCAAATTACAATACATTATAGGGGTTTTTGGCCTATCAGCTTTTGCCACACAATGCTGCCAATGCTTTTAAGCTAATCATCTAAAAATACCCCTCATAGGTCCTACTACAATGCATCTTTCAGTTCTATTTCTCCAAAATACCTGGTCTGTTTGCAAGGCCATCNTCTCCAAAATACCTGGTCTGTTTGCAAGGCCATCATTTGAAACTTGTTTCCAGTCCCATTTCTCTCTCAGCAGTGTCTATCCTATTCCATGGCATTTCTGAGTCAGCATGTTTTATCTCAGAGTTTGCATACAGGTGGACAAGACTATGTGAGCCTTCTGCCAGGCTTTAAAAATTCTCTACAAATCCATTTCCCACAATGGCACAGCACCTCTTCAGCTGGTGCAACAGGGGCTGACTGGGGACACCCATGCCTGGGGGTATTCCTGCCACTTTTTCCCCTTCCTACCAGGGCATGTAAGCAGTGCCTGTGTCCTGCAGAGCCAGCCCTGGGAGTGCCTGTTGTGTTCCCTGCGGGGCTGGCAGGGTGACAGATCTCCCTTTGGGGCTGGTTTCCTGGCTCTGCCCTAGAGGAACAGCAGTGTGAGGATGGAGACAGCTCCCGTGGCTCCCAGAGGTGCCTTTCTCCACTCTCACTCACTCCTCTCATCTTTCAAAGTCCCTGCTGGGAAGGAGTGCTCTCCTTTGAGAGAATTTTGCCTTTTAACAGGTGTCACACCATCAGCTGGTTGGCTCTTGGCTGTGATCTTTGTTACAGTGTTTGTCAGGAGCAAAATCAATGCCCTGCCTGCCTGCCATTGTCAGAAGTTTAGATGTTTGTCTCTCCAGCTCCCAGCTTGAACTGTCAGCACTAGCAGCTACAAAGTCAGCCTCTTCTGGGTGATTAGAGGACCTGCTATGAGATCAGAGCATCAGCAAACAGGACACTCTGATGTCATTTTAGAGGCAGGTACTGGCAACAGAAATACAGAAATCCTGCCCTCCAGGGAGATGGGAATCCCAATGAAACAGAAATTCCAGAAATTCAAAAATGCCCTTTTATTTTTAGTTGCCTCTAATATGTTGGACGTTTTAGCAGCAGTCATATAAGTTACTATTTATTTCCTGATACACTTTTGCCTCTGTCTGACAGACAATATGTTAGTTTGAGGCTGCAGTAATGCAATGTAGTTTCTGATGCATTGGAATATGGGCATGGGAGATAAGGTGCACCTGCTAAAGGTGATGTTGGCATGCCATAGAGCAGAGTTTCTACCAGGGAGAGGTTTCACTTTTGTTCAGACATCTGCGTGTGGCAATGGGTAATATCAAGAATTATTATTATTATTATTATTATTATTATTATTATTATTATGTTAATGCAGTAAGAATAATAGCAGTTGAATTGTTAATAATATCACAGGGTTAATATATTAAGTAGCTGTTGTTATTTTTAGGCATGAGACTCTCACAAAGATCTATTTAAGTGTGCCAGGACTGTCACTGCCTACAAGGGTTTCCAGTCTAAGGGAGCAAAACACAGCAGCCAAGGCAAGGAACTGAACCAGCAGGTAAAGGGATGCATGTGGCCAGGCCTTCAGCTGCAGGAGTGAGGAAGGAGAGAGCTCTGGAAGGTCTGTGAGGTCATGAAAAGAGGTGGGGATAAGCCAGAGTAGCAGAAAGTGGAGAGCTGCAGGCTTGGCTGTCAGGAGTTCTGGTGTGATGGAAATAGAAGGTTCATAGATGTACTGGCCATTTTGCTGCCCAGAGCTCTGAGTCATGGGACATGGCTCAAAGGGGCAATTCCATGTTTGCTAGGAGCTGCTACTTGGTTGATCATTTGAGTTGTAACCCAGGCTGCCAAAACTTGTTTGGCCAAAGATCCTGGAGAATCCCACTCCACCAGAGAGGCCAAAACACCATGTGCAGATAGGCAGATCTTTGAGAGCTACTGCTGTAATGCTCCATTTGAAAGGAGAATCAAAGGTAAACTTCTGGGGTTAATACTCAAGAAAAACATTCTGTTTTGTATCGACAGAAAGATTTTACACAATGCAAACTGTTCTCCATGGAAGTGTCTTCAGTGATGACCTAAAGTGTGCACTGGAGGATGATTGTCTTGCAGCACACACAGAAATAATTCAACCATGAGGATGCAATCATGTTCCTAATAATTAAAAGTATGTACTTGCTTTTCTGCTTGGATATCCTGTTCTGGCCTGTGATTAAACTGTTCAGTATTAGGACATGGATATTGACTCGTACCAGCAATTGCTTGTGTAAAATCTTGCCTCTGGAAGATGAGCATCACATTCTTCATTCCCTTGTCTAATGAGCAAAACTTTCTGGGTGGTGTATGAAAATAACAGCGGGTTTGGAGGGGGTTATTTGTACTATTGCTCATTTTCTGTGACCGGGTGACATCTGCAGAAGTGTTGAGACTTGAGACAGTCATCTCATAAATTTCAAGAAATATAATTTTCTGCCTATTGTGAGATAATTACTGGTGGGAACGGCTTGTGTCAAATCACTGTTACAATGAGAGTAACTAGACTTCTGGATGTCCCTTCCAACCCAAGTTTTCTCATGATTTAAAAAAATAAAATAAAATTATTCTGACTTCAAAAATCCTCCAGCACGGAAGTCAGAATTCTGTCAGATCACAACAACAGCAAAACAAATTGGGGCACTCAGTACTCTGCAGCATTCCTAAATTTTACAGGACACACAAGAATCTGCTGAATAAGAAATTGTGTAGTAAAGTGTACAAATTCTGCAGAGGGACCTGGACAGCCCAGAAGGATTGGGTTGGGCAACCCACTGCCCACTGTCGTGTCCAGCTGTGATGTTCTGATGGTCTTTAAGTGACTGAAAATGTATAATACTAATAATAGTGCTTAATGATAATAATAATAATAATGATGATGATGATGATGATGCTTGAAATAAATGAAAAATTACCTAAGAAGTAACATCACAGGGAATCTTACAATGAGTTACAGAAGGTGGAATATGGTCCAGTGAAGTTGGATTTGCTGTATATCACAAGCTCCAGCTGACTTCACCAATAGAGTCTTTGACCTTGAAAGAGTTATTACATCATTCAGCAGCAGAAGATGCAGAAATGGGCTTTCACCCTCTTTTGCCCCCTTGTTTTTTTATTTTTGTTGGCAGGGAGAGCATTGGATGGGCAGCCTCTGCTGAAGTGCTCAGCGTGTGCAGCAGCACTGAGCCAGGCTGAGCCACAGGGCAGAATCTCTAAGTGAAAAGTTACATTTCAGGACATGCACCTTGCATTATTTGCATCCATCCCTCCAAGCCTGATACACAGCGTGGCACATCTCAGAGTCCTGCTGAAAATCAGAATGTAATTGCCAACTTAAATTGATGCTGGCTTGTGTTATCAAGGAGACGGTGATACACACACAGATGTATCAGATGTACCTCATTGCCTCCCAAACAGGCCTAACTTCCCACCTTTTTTACAGCTGTTCTCAGGAAAACACAGCTCTGAACAGGCGTTTGGTTTGTGATCATTTCTCCTGAGTGCCTGCTGTTTGAGAATTGCTTCTCTTGCAGAGTTCCAAACAGAGGTTTGTTTGTATTAAATTCAGGGAGGAATCCTGGGGCTGTGCAGTGTCTCCCATGGAGTGGTCCTGGATGGACACAGCACCTTTACATCCTAAGATAGGGTGAGGGGGGGCTGCTCCCTAGGTTTTGTCACATTGCTCTGCCACGGATCCCTTTTGACTGAGGATCTCCTCTTGATTTTTGAAACCAGGCAGTGAGGACAGCCTGAGAACTGCCTGGATGAGTTGAAACTCTCTTTCCTACCAAACGTAGTGCTGCCACATGCAGGTTGACCTCTGTCCAGATTATTAAAAACTTCTGTGACTGCTGTAATCCACCCATTTCCCTGGCCTCTTCCACCTGCTCCCAAGCCCCTGCTTCCCTTCTGCACTGACTTGGTGTGTGTGGAGCCCTCCCAGCTCACTGGCTGTTGTATTTTATTCCAGTTTCAGGGTCTGCTGCCTCTGTGCATGCCATTAAATTCCATTTATTAGCCCTTTTTGCTTTCAACGTGGTGTATTTTTGTGCAGTGCAGACTGCATTACCCTGGGGGCTGGTCTGGCACTTCTCTAGTTCACTTCTCTGTTTCAAGGCTGGTTCACTGCTGTGCTCAGGGCTCCCTCAAGTAGGGAACCTGTCCCTGCAGCATCCTCTTACTGGGGTGATAAACTCTGATAGCAGCTGATAAAGTTACAGGTGGGCATTAGTGCAAGAACTGTCAAGAATTATCTTTCTAAAGAAGCTGTAATTAACTTTGCTGATGAAACTCATCTTTCCACTGGCAGCTTAAATGCCAGCTTCCTGGTGAGCTCTCATCTCTTAAATCTAAGCAAGGACTGTAATGGATACCTGTAAACTTACAGGGATTTAGCCTTAATGTTTCAGCTGCAGATTTTTTTGATTGTAATTTTTTTCTAATTATATTTTATTTTCTACTTTTCTCTATAGATTAAAAAAAATTACAGCAAGAATTATTTTAGGACTCACTTCAGTTACTTTTTAGACTTGTTTTCTTATGCTTTTGCTTTTTAAAATTTTTGAATTAAAAAACTACAGAATCTTGACTGATTATGTTCTATTTGAAAACCAATGATATAGTAGCACCTGGAATTCTTAAATCTCCACCTGGAATTCCTAAATCCTCAGTGATGTCACATTTGATTGTTCATGTATGCTGTTGTTGATCTTGTGCAACAGTAGGTTTTCCCGTATTGTTTTTAAAAAAAAATCAGATAAATCACAAGTGGGGAGTGTAATATCAAGGGTGAAANAAAAAAAAAAAATCAGATAAACCTCAAGTGGGGAATGTATTATCAGGGGTGAAAACTCACAGTTTTCTATTTATAAGTAGTATTAATTCTGTTATTTTTAAGCAATGACAGTAGCTGCCTTCCTCCACATCATGATGTTACTAGTGAAACCAGGAATATTCAGGAAAGCACAGAAGCAACGATGGGACTGAAAATCTAAATATAAATGTTCTGCTGCTGTCTGCTTTAGTTTGTGGAATTTAATCTTTGTGGTGTGTCATGGGCTGTTGACAGGCACAAGAGCTCTGATGTCACTGGGGTCACACTCTTTGGTGACCCAGGCATGGGCTCCTCCTCCTCGTTCCTGTACTTTGGGTGCAGATATTTTATATCCCCCTTCTTCAGGCAGGAAGGGTTGGGGGTGTGTTTTGGGTATCTTATAGTGGTGGGCACTCAAATGTAGTCAACTATCACCTCACGTGGCATCATAAATCCCACTTTAGGTTCCAACACAATTAATTTTTTGGATTTACTGATGCCTGCACTCTGAATGAGGTGGTAAAGCAGAATGAATGTGTCACTCCACTAGAGCACCCTGGTCAGAATTGCCTCTTTTACAGGGAGATCCAAGATAACTCTCTCTGTAATTAAATGTGCTCCTGCTTTCTTAATAGCTGTAAAGCAGCCACTTTGCTGTTGTAATTGCTGAGCAGCATTTAAGAACGCTCAGTGTTATCACCACATGTGCATCTTCAGGAGAGTTATGTTAGGAAAGAAAACAAAATGCAAGTTACTGTTTAACCTTGATAAATACAAGTATTAAGTATGTGGTTGTCTTTCTTACAAGAGTTTTCTAGAAAATTAAGGCAAAACCCCAGAGATATTAATGCCAAATACTCAATGAACCAAAGCAGATCCAGCAGTAGGAAGAATTATTTTAATAGACTTACTTTTCCTCTCATTTTTCTCCTTTCTGTGGTCATGTATCAAAACACGTCACTTCTATCCATAAATACATGGTTTTGTTTTTCTGAGATGTAGACAATTGCATTTCTTTCCAAAATAACCAGGATAGTTTGCCAGTATGACTTTCTATTGGAGTTCAGTTTTGCACTGCAGACTTTATTGCATTGGCTGCTCTTGATTCCCAAGTGCAAACAAAGATGCTGCTGCTTGTTTACTGTGGGTTGTCATATTGAAGGTTGCTGTCTGCTACAATCCATTTAATTGTGTAGTACAGCAAAGTGTTTATCTGTTCTTACATAGTCATTTTAGACAGTAAATACTCCTTCTGGCCTGATAAATACTACTTCTTCTGCATGATTTGTGTTTCCTCTCAAGATCCTGTCTCTGCTTCCAGTGACTGAATAGCAAAGCTTTGTTAATAATTTCTTTTGTCATTTTTGCCCTGATTCTTTCAATTTTGAGTCACAATAGTCTCTGTTAATATACATGCAGATCATAGTCTCAGCAGGCTGATTCCTTTTTGGTCCTCCTCTGATGTCAAATATTATGTTTTCCCATAAACAATTCTTTTATCCCTTGATATTTTGTTAATCACTTTGAGGTAACCTCTAAGTTGTTTTTGTTGGTTTTTTGTTGGTTTGTTTTGGCTTTGTTTTTAAAAGATTCATATATTAAAGGTCTAATTCTGCCCCCAGTGCTGCTTTCACACATTTTTCCTTTGACTATTATGGTGGTGTAAACCCTGAGCCTTCAGCATTTGTACTGCTAAAATGTATGGGTTTTTTCATATGGGCCTAAATGCAGGTTGTACTTAAGAGTACACTACGGATATGTAAGTCATAAAGGCATAAAAACAAGGCAGACACAGAAAAAACCTGCAAGGGAGCACAAAACAAACACCTCCTCACTTTCCTGAAATACAAGGGAAGAGGAAATCTGCCAGGAAAACCAGAGACTGTGTAGATGATTGTGGTACAAAACCAAACCAAGGTAATAAAAGGCCAGACCTCCTGTCAATGATTTCTGCTTCTTCATTCACTGTGGAGGACTTTGAGGACAGCTTCTGTTCCAGCACCTTTCTTTAGGATGAGGACTCCTCATGGAAATGAGTGCAGAAATAAATGGTAGCTCCTCCCATAGACAGGCCAGCAGTAGGAAGAATAACAAGAGTAGGAAGAGTGGCCTGTGGTGGGATTTGTGTTACTCAGTGTGTCCCAGATGACCCAAAAGGAGCAGGGAGGTGGCAGGTTTCACTGGAGATACTGCATTTTTTGACACAGGGAAAGTGGGGGATGACTGAAGGGCTACATAAAAAAGTCCAGTGATCACATGAGTGATAAAAGTAACAGGTGAAATGCAGAAAAATGACATGTGAGGTACATGGGGTGGGGGGAGGAGGAGCAATTTTGAGCTCCTCTTTCAGCTGAGTATTATAACTCAGGAGCAAGATTTAGGGTAAGAAAGATTAGCTGAATTTTCCATAGGCTTCAGGAAAAAAAACCCTGGCTCTGCTTGGGTTTAGAAAGAGGAATGAAAATAAACCAGAAAACATCATTATGACTTTGCATGATGGTGCTTCTGCATCTTGAATATTGCATGTAGCTCTGGCCCCATCTTCATAAAGCTACAACAGAATGGGAAAAGGCTCATAAAAGTGCAGCCTGAATAATCAAATGTTTCCATAAAGAAAACAAATGGGACTCTCCTGAACTAATGCCTGAAGAGGTCTAGGAACCTGGGAGGTGAAGATATCTTCTTGGTCAGCATCCAGCAGGAGCCAAAGGAAACTCAAGGGGTCTGAGTCAAAAGAGAAAGGTTGTTCTTCACTAAGTTGGTGGTAAAACTCTGGAACAGTACAAGATGTTGTAGATTCCAGAAGTTCCCAATTGTAAAAATCCCCAACAAACTAGCTGGTTATATTTACAGAAAAAAAAAAAAAAATCTTTCACATATTAAATAGAAATAGACTGTGTGTGGTTCAATATGTCCCTGCAAACCCCTCTAGTCCTGCTGGAGGCTGGAAAAGTGCTTCAGGGAAGGGCTAGCTGACTATCCTCAGATTACTCTGTATTCCCATGCTTCCCTAGGCAGCTGCTCTTGGACATTGCAATGACAGACTGTTGGGCTGGGTAGACCTTGTTCTTCCTTAGGCTATTTTGTGCAAGGGACAACTTTTTGCCCTCCTGTATTTAACAATGTGTGCTTTGAGGGGTGTGTTTATTCCGTAGTGTTTTGCCATATTATGGAAGTGCATGTGACCATGTGTATATATTAATATATATATATATGGCTTGAAATATATTCATGGGTTGAAATCCATGTGTCTCAAAAGACAGATGCCCTGGATTCAAACTGCTAAGCCACCTCCCACATGTGCTGTGGCTGCTGCAGCAGGCCAAGTACCAAGTAAACTCTCCTGAAGGCAAGGATGATCAGCAAGGTTGCCTCACAAGAAGGTTTCTATTCCTTGATTTCCATAAGCGTGCAGAAAAAATGGAGATGGCAAAACTGCTTTTTCAAGAAGAAGATGTAGTAAAGGCAAAAGCTGGCAAAAGCCTTGGACTGAAGGGTGTGTTTTTGTGTGGTTGCTGCACATGGCAGAGAAGCAAGCACTGGGGGCGAGGGGTTGCTCTTACACCTGAACTCTGATGCTGTGGAATCTTGACAGGTTCCAAATTGTGTTTCACCTTTCTGAGCGCACTCATCTCTTCTTGGCCCCTTCAGAGGAACTGCTGCAGTGCAGATGGGCAGTAGTGTCAGATTTTACCCTTTTCTGACCCAGAAATGGGGCAACTGAGAGGCGTTTTAAAAACTTTTATTCCATTTTCAGTCTCATGTGAAGGGTGAGACAGTACAGATGTTACAATCCATGCCATCACAATCAGAAGCCAAATATTTCCTAATTACAATACATGGTAAGTGTCTCTTGGCCTATCAGCTTTTGCCACACAATGCTGTTCATGCCCTAAAGCCAATTATCTAAAATCACCCCTCGTGGGTCCTACTACAGTGCACTTTCATAGTTCTGTTTCTCCAGAGTATCTTGTCTTATTTGCAGGGCCATCCCTTGAAACTTGTTTCTAGTTCCATTTCTCTCTCAACAACCTCTGTCCTATTCCATGGCATTTCTAAGTCAGCATTTCTTATCTCAAGGTTTGCCCACAGATGAACGTTATGTGAGCCTTCTGTCAGGCTTTGAGAATTCTCTACAAATCCATTTCCCACGTTGTAGATTTTATCCTTGGAGAGGAATGCACTGGAAATGCAACTTTGAAACAAACACCAGAGGAGATTGTGGGTTACACCTTGGTGATCAGTGGAATACCTGCCACTGGATGGGAGCAGTAAGTGCTCTGCTGTAATTAGGGTGGTTCTGAGCTCGAGGATTTGGCCCAGTCCCACTGGCATAAGTGAAACCTGGTGGGATGTGTCCCACGACTGGAGTGCCCTTTTGGATGGTTACAGGCTCTTCAGGAGGGAGAGGCAGGGCAGGAGAGGTGACAATGTATGGAAAAGAAAGGTTGGAATGTCTGGAGGTCACAGCTGAGAACCTCTGGTTAAGAACCAAGGGACAGATAATATGGATATAGGATAACCTCATTTTTGTACAGTGTTTTTTCCTTTGGACACACTGGTAGTTTATGACTCACAGAAAAAGATTATGTCCAGACTCCAGCTGCTGCTGACTGCAGCACGGTTCTTTCTCAGTTGATTCAGTTTGCTGAAGCTGAAACAGTATTATACAGTTCATGCTTAATTGAATAGCAGTGAGAAAAGTTCATGCTTTTTCTGGAGTATATTGTATAACTAACATTTAGAGACCCTGATAGTCTTGATTTCACTCCTTTTGCTCGAAGACTTTGGGAAGCTCTTCGTCAGCTGACCTTTTAGGAGGCCTAAGCCTGGCTGAGCAAACATGAGAGCCTCAACCACCTTCTGGTGCAAACAACAGTCCCTGGAGCTGCATAGATGTACACCAGCAGATGACCTGTTTACAAGCTGGCTGTTAGTGAAGTTCACTGACACTGCAGCTCAGCTGAGCTGTGAGGAAAAGCCCAGAGATGATGTGAGTTGCAACCCTCAGTAATTTTGTTTGCATCTCTTTTGTGGCTTCTTTTCATCAGCTTACTTAAAGGTTAAAAGAAGAGTTAATTCAAATGGCAACATCTCCCTTGGTAAGAGAATCTGAGGTCAGGACAGCTGCTCCTGTTCACCTATCAGCTCCTAGGCTTTTCCTATTGGCAGCAGATCCTCCTATTGGGGGGTGGGTTGTCTTCTTGGAGGACCCCACAGAGCAGAAATGAAGATGCCATAACCTACCCATTAGATGGTGTTTGAAAATTCCTGGGAATATCTGTTTGGATGCAGAGATTATTACACTGCTAATCTGAGAATGAGATTGCAAGTAGAACCAGTGTTAAATCTTTAATTCCAGAAGATAATTGGATTTTATTCTTGAACTGTTTTGTGGAGTTACCAAAGGGTGGAAATATTTAGAATTATACAATGGTTTGGGCTGTGAGGGACTTTGAAAGGCCATCTAGTCCACCCCATCCTGCAATGAGCCAAAGACATTTTCAATTTGTATACACCCAGCTTCCTCTGGTGGCCCTGAGAGCCAGAGTTTTCAGGTGGGAACTCTCATGATGGAAAACCAGATTTAGTGCCTCTCCTTGGCTCAGTGACCCCATCATGGACACTAGATCAATTCCAAAATGAGGAGTTAACTCCTTAAAGGAAAAGTCAGTCAATTACCAGGGAATAACAGCTTGAAAGATACTGTCTGTAAAACAATTAGGCATTTATAAATCACCTGGATTGCAGAAGGGAGATAATTTCAGCCAGGATATGATTTCAGCAAAGTCCTTCTCAATCAGAGAGCTTACCCACTAAACACATTTTGATTTTAAATACAGGGCCTCTGTTAGGCTCTGCCTTTCCCAGCAAGTCATTAGAATATCTGTCTGATTTCTCCTGTGTTCTTCAGAAAATGAGCCTGTACAGCTTGGTCTGCAGGGCCTCCTTGGGAACAGCAATGTCTGGCAGAAGATGTTTGTTCTGCTGGGTGCCCTGTTGTCTATCTCATATGCAGAGAGAACCTTCAGCACCTGGTGGCCATTGATGCACTGTCCAAAGAGAGAGGCAAATAAACACAAGGGTTAGCACTTTCTTTCTCCTTAGTGTCTAGGAAGGAGGAAAAACTGAGTCACATACAGTGGATGTATGATATCAGAGTTTTCTAGGGCATTATGAATATCCCAGTGTCTCAACTATGACAGTTCCAGACACCTTTCCTTGGGTTTTGTGCATTGAAGACTAGGAATGCAATCCTGTATTAAACCAGCTTGCATTTAGTTAGCTTTCTGTGTGTTCACTTATTTAATATTGAGGAAAAAGATGTAGAGTTTTATTCTCCATGTTGTAAGCAACCACATTTGAGAATTTCTCCAAGCAGTAGCTCACCTAAAGAAAAACTAAGAGATCTGTAGATACAGATATATAAACACATTTCATCCCCTCTCTCCTTGACACACCTTGTGTCTTCCACAGGTTTAGATTTGTGGCTGTATTTCACCGATGCTTTATTGTGTTATGTTTGTCCAAGCCATGGCTTTGGATAAAAATAGGTTAGAAGCAAGCCTGTGCAAGCCCTCATCTCTTACAATGCTGGGAGAAGGGTTGACTGGAGTCATGATAGTTATCACTGGCAGCACAAAACAGCAGCTATCACAGCACTGGAAATATCAGGCTTGCTTTGAAGTTAACCCTTGGTGGCAGTTTTTTTCAGGTCTCTTATAGCTGGTGTATGAGAAAAACTGGAGTATTCCCAGAGAGAATAATAAAGTGTAGAGAGAGGGCTGATTATTAATTCCATTAAACATGGTCTAGCTTTTGTTTTTATTTTAGATTTTTCATAAAAAAATCCCAAAGCTCTTGTATGGGGTGTTTTTTCATTGTGACTTTTCAGTGGCTTACAATGACTTTGAGAAAGGATCAAAATATTGAAATCTCATGCTATGAAAAAGATTTTTCAAGTGTCTGTTATGATCCAGTTATACAAATTTGAGGAAATGCCTCTGCCTGAATTAAGGTCCAAATGAGACCATATGCCAAAGTCAATAGTATGGAATTTATTTAACAGTAAATGAGAGAGTGAGAGGGAAGTAGGAAAGGAGTTGGGAGGGACAGAGGACAGAAAGATAAGTGACAGAGACAGATTAAGTAGCAAGTATCACCAGTCTGTAGATCCCAATGGTGTCCTGTTGATCCTCTCCATCAGGTCTTCTTGGTGGTGAGGGTCCCCCCAAAACAGAGTTCAATGGATTAATACAGGTTTGGCCAGGTGGGAATGCCCAGGTGCCTCCCCTGGCAGCAGGGAGTTTGCCACAGTCTCTTGCAACAGACTCTGGATATGTTGCATCATTTTGCATCTTGAGCAGTGCTCTATTGCAATAAGTCAGCCAAGATTCCATTATTTTCACGCGGGAAAAGCCAATTCTTTATTTTCACAACTCATTTTATACGGTTTTTACAGACCTTAATTGATTAATAGCTTTCTTGCTAATTACTCTATTGGTTTGTGAAAGGTATTCTACTCGCCCATCAAATCTCTCTCCTCTTGGATTGTTTACATGTTTTCTTTACTGATTCTCCTGGGACAAATCCCTTGTTATTGCAGGTGCATTTGTTTTTTCAACCCAGGAATAGGTTGTTATGCTAACGAGTTTTCATAGCGAGATTGTTTTTGCATGGGAACTTGTAAATTACTTAGAAGACAGGACAGGCTAACTTTGGCAATTCAGCAGAGCAGGCCTGATTTTATGAGGCCTTTCTTCTATAATTCTTTTACCTGTCATAACAGTGCTCTGCTGCAAGTCCTGGGCAACGAATCTGGGGGCACTTCAGGGGTTTCTGATGGTTCATGACACCCTCTCATCATGTGAATGTCCTTTGCGTGTGGCTTTCCTGGGGTTGGGGTGTTTTACACTGAGCCAGTTTTAGTGAGGGAGGATGAGCGTCCACTGCCTCTGACCAGAGGTTACACCACACCCCCAAAACTCCCCTTCCATCATGGTTGTGGGGGGAATCTGTGCAAACGTGGCCTCAGCAGATGAGCCTGTGGGCTGTGGCCTTCCCTCACCCCATGGAACCCAGCCAGAGCTGATTTTCAGGACAGCTGCAGGGTTTGGCTTTCTTGTGGATACACTATTCTCCCTCAGTCTTGTGTCCTTCTCCCTGGACCTAGCTGACCTACAGTGTCACCTTTATCTTATCTCAAGTTCCCTTTTGTGGCGTAAGTCACAAGTTCCAGCCAGGCCCATTCAGGGAGGGGTGGGCTTTGGTGATGTCCTGGGTGACTTTAAGATGCCTGTATCCCCAATAACCTGTTCTGTTTGTGCTGGATATGAAGTTCTGCACCTTTATGACTGGTTCTGAGAGCAGAGGTGGGGAAAGAAGCGCGGAGTTTGTTTTCAGACGCTGCACTTGCTCCCACGCATTCCTTCTCATGGACTCTGTTGTCTGCAGCACGGACAGACAGCAGGAGAGAGCTCTCCTTTGCTTTGAGTTGGTTTTGTAGCTAGCTGAGGCAGAGAAGTTCCCCAAAGCACTGAGAGCTCACCCCTGTGGCCCACCAGGGCCGGACGCTGCTTTCCAGCACAGGAGGGACTGATGAGAGACTGAGCGAGCTGAGCTACAGCCCACGGCAAGGACTTTCTGAATTTGCCATCTCTTCAGAACAGTGAGAGGTTTTATTGTTTACTATTACTCATTTTTTACACTTATGAATACTTTGCTTATTAAACAAACTGGTTTTTTCCACTTTTCTCCAAGGAAATCTTTTCCTGAACCAGTAGTAGGAGGGGACGCTTGAACCTGCTTTCTGATGGAATAGCAGGGACCCCCTTTGGGAGGTTTCCTCCCAAATTTGCTCTAAATCAGGACAGGTGATCACAGCTTCTTCATACAGTTTTGGCATAATGGACAAAAATTCCTTCATAACAGTGTTTAAGCCATTAACCAAAGCATTTCAGTCTCTCACAGTAAGTCAAAAGCATTTTTGAAGGATGTGTATTTCCAAGTGCTACCTGTCATTGCAGCTGGCTCCTCAGTACAGCACTGTGAGAGGCAGAGCTGCACAGGCTGTCAGCAGCCTTTCAGTGTGCTGGCAGGGACTCAAGTGCTCATCCTTATCCACACAGACCCAACACACCTGCACTGCTCTCTGTGGGGTTTGGTTCTGATGTGTGCAGAAAGCAGTTTTTCTGTCTGCAGACTCCTACACAGTCATGTTCTTTTTTTTTTTTTTTCTTGCTATCTTTTCTTTCCTGAAGATTTTTGTTGTTCCAAGTTTTAAAAAAATCCAAACAAAACAACAAAACACCTTACCTGGAGCCCCAGCATTCTTCTGTAGAAAGCCCAAACCACAGCTTTTAAGTAGTGGTTCAGTCTCTGCCTAAGTGCAGGAGGGCCCCTGCAATTCCATCTGTTTACCCTCTTGGTTTGAGCAGAGCTCTCTCACCTTTATTGCATGTTCAAGCACACACAAAATCAGCCTCCTCTGGCCTTTTCCTGGGCAGTCCTTTGGTTGTTGCAGTGTTTGTTTAAGGTGCTATGGGTCAAGGAGGGACTTCAGCACTGCAGAAATGTCCACAGGCATTGTAGCTCTGTCACAAACTGTGGAGAGTTCTGTGATCCCACTCCCACCTGGGGATCCCTACTGCTGATACCACACCAATGCCATGGTTTGTATTCCATCTAGGCAGAATTCCTTCTGATTTAAAACATTTATCCTGTGTCCAAGAATTCAATTCTTGGTTGCTGCCACTATGTGCATAAAGAATATCCTGATGTCAGGAGGGTATTTTTTATCTGTGCAGGTGTCAGGGTACCCAGGAACCTGACACATACAGCTTGATACACAACATGCATGTCATCTAATTCTACCTAAAACCTGTTGAGAAAGAATAACCTTCTAATTCAAAGAGAAGGGCTGATGACAAACTGCATGTCCTGAAGGCTTTCATCAGTGCTCTCCCTCCAGTCATCTCCTCCTGAGCAGGGGGCAGCACCTCCAATGGAGTGGTCAGTCTGGGCACTCATATCTGCACTGCCATGCTCATTCTTTCATTTAATTTATTCACATTATTTCTCTATAGCCTACCCCCCTCTTGGCTGAGCTAGCACCCTGAATGCACAAGAGACCCTTTTCCTTTAATGAAGACTTCCTTTTCAGTTAAAAAAGAGGCTATTCAAATTTATTCTTTTGTGAAAAAATTAGGGATGTTGCAGTCTCAGCACAGGAAAGCCTTGAGTTCTACCCCCAGACCTCACACTGGCTGGGAGAAATCAATTCTCTTCCTGCTTTCTCCACATTTGATGTTTTCAAAAGTTAGGCTCCTTGGGAGAAATTACCTTGATCTTTCTTTTCTCATCTTATGATGCAAAAGTGAGTGGTCTTGTATCACCAGGGTGGTGAGTGTAGGTTTCAATAAGTTTTCACCACTAAAAAGATTTAAAAAATTAAACGGATTTATCGCACCATGTTTTGTGGTAAGAAATGGAACTATTAAGCAGATTGAGAGGAAATTTTATCACCCCAAGGAATGTAATTTTCAGTGCATCTTCTTCCATTCCTCCCTTTCTGTGTTAAACCAGCTCTTTAATTACTTGTAAGCCTACAGCTTCAAGCATCTAGTGAAGGATGTGAAGCCCTCTAAGGATGGGGCTGTGGCTGCAGGTTTCATGTCCTCATCTCTGTTTCTGTTATTCAACATTTCAGCATGTTCCTTCTTCAAAGGGAGGTATTTGTATGTGCAAGGTACCTCCAGGAGTGATGGTGCTCAGGAGTGTAGAGAGGCCTATAAATTCTTTCTCCTTCTATTTATTGCATGGAAGGTCACTGCTGATGACACTGAAAGGCACAACGTTTGTGTCTCACACTCTGAAGCTGCAGTGGAAGCCCACACAAGTTACTGGGGGAAAGCAGAAGAGTGGAGGGAGAGTGCTGTGCCCTGATATCCAAGTGCTGTGTGATACACTGGATGGCTGTAAGCAGAAAGGGGGTTATGCTGTCATCTTACCTGGCAGTGCAGCAGCAGTTTGGACTCCTTTGGAACCTGTAACAAAAAGATAAAATTTTATATGATATTTGAAATGGGAGGGGATTGTTTGACTTACAGACTGGAGTTCTCCCTTCCTTTCAAGTAATCTCTTATCTGCAGTATAGACACCTCTTTAAAAAGGTGGGAAAAGAGATGGAGAACAAATGAAAACAAAGTTAAAAACAATCCACATTATCACATAGGTTCTGAATGGCAGTGACTCCCCAGCTGAGAGGGATGACCCACAACATGATTTGATTCTTCCATGCACTGCCTGGGGCCAGGCCCTGTGATCAGAAACAGAGATCTTTGGTCTATGTGTAGAGAATAAGAAAAGACTGATGTAGAAAGCCAAACCCACTAGACCTGCATGGGTTTTCACTGTCTTTTGAAAGATGTTTAAATCATTACTAGAATGTTCACACCTCTCTGCTGGCTTAAGCCAAAGGTAGGTAGCCTGTTATGCTCTTTTCAACACAGACAAAGCAGAGTGGAAGAAAAGGGAAGTCATGTAGTGATGATTCCTTAAGATCCTGGATTATCTCCTGAAAATATGTGCTTCAGGCACTTCTGAACCAAATACTGTGTCTCTTTACTCAATGGATCTCAAGGGGTTTTCCTTCCTTTAATTTGCAGGATATATTTTGAAGCCCTGTCAGTTTTTGACAGCCACAGCATCCCATACTGAAGAGCTTTGCAGCTTCACTATGAACAGTATAGAGAAATTTTCTTCATGTTTTAATCCTATGATTTAAAAATCTATTTCTGTTATATACTGTCTCACTCTTTGAAAAGAGAGTGAACTCTTATGTTGGTTATATTGAAATTGTTATCATATAACCTGTTAGTCAGCTTCTTCCCCAGATGGAAAAGTTTGCCTGCTCAGTTATCCTTCACACAAAATCTATTCCATGCCTTTGATCAGATTTCTTGTTTGCCCCTTGCTCTTTCCAAATCCATGGTATGTTTTTGCAGATAGGTGCTTTGGAATAGCTCACATGGTGCAGGTGCACTGCATATTGATGTGAGGAATTGTGATGTTTTCCCTGTTCTGTTCTGCCCCTTTCCTAATAACTTGGAGCATTCAATTCCCTTTTCTGACCTTTACAGAGCACCATGCTCAAGCTCTCATAGAGCAGCATGTATTCTAATCTCAGTTGGCTCAGAACCTGCCATTGCATACACTGATTTAAGATTGCATTTATGCATGTGTCTTGGGTTATGAAACCAAAAANCACCAGAACCACATCTGCCACTCCAGGAGGACTCACTTTGGACTGCTTCCAACACCCTGACCAACAGGGTGTCAGGTTGTAGCTCTGACTCTGTCAGAATTTCTACGACTGTTGCTTGTTTTGCGTTGTTTGTTTTTAATACTACATTTTTATTTTTAATATTCCTGGTAAAGAACTGTTATTCCTATTCCCAAATCTTTGCCTGAAAGCCCTTAATTGCAAAATTATAATAATTTGAAGGGGTGAGGGGTTTACATTCTCCATCCCAAGGGAAACTCCAGTTTCCCTGGTGGATATCTGTCTTTCCAAACCAAGACCCTTCCACAAGTCCTACTGCAGCCTAATATCAAGCAAGGACCACAGTTGCCTGTGGTTTAAACACATTTAAAAGCCACAAGATCACAGCAGTGCATGTAACCTGCAGTCACTGTGGCTGGCACACAGGATCCTCTCAGCTGCACAGGACCTTGGCAAGAGACCCTGCAGGGAGTATTTGAAGCAGGCTGATAAATTGTCTGCACAGCCCCACTTCCATTTAATCTAGTCTTCTACTTTTCCAAACAGATTATCAACAGTTTGATACTGTCCAAATCTACTGAGAATATAACTAATATTCAATTAACCCACAGTGTCCAAGACAGAGGATATAAAATACATATGGCACTTGAATGCCTTTACAGCTTCTCCTGCCAATGCACCAGTCGTTCTCTGACACTGCAGGGCTCCAAGATCTTGTGCCTACATTTCCTACCCATAAGACAGAAAGCAACCACTTAGAATCCTGTCAGGACAGATTATGACACAGATTTGTCTAAAACAGTGTAATCTGGTAATAAAATACTACCCATTAAATTCCTTCCAGAGACAGAATTCCATGTACTGAGATATGACTGAAGGAATAAATCTTCGGAGTTGTTTGACCTATAACAGTTAAAAGTCTTTAGGTATCTCTAGCAGATTCTGAAGTCTCCTTAATTCATAGGCAATATAAATTTGAAAATAAGATTCCTCTGGTAATTTTTGCAATTGTGTGTGCTGCAGATTATGTGAATCATTCAGAGCTTACAAGCCACAGGGAGAGACAGAGTCCAAAAGCACAAAATCTGCTGGTGGCCCAGGTGACTCTCTTCACTTGCCAGCTTTACACCAGGCCCAGCAGGGCTTACCCAGCTGCCTCTGATCCTTCACCTGCCCCCTCATCTCAGGGAGATAAGGCTCCTCAAGGCTGTGTGTTTTCCTAGGTTCTTCCCAAGAACAAAGTGAGAAGGCAGATTGCAGACGTGGGGGGAGATGGAAACGTTCATCAAGCTTCAGCTTCTTACCCAGCACAGATCTGTGGTGAGAAAGGAAGACAGGGAGGCCACTGGGAATTATCTTCCTTCTTTAATACCTCCTCTGAAAGGTTCTGCCTGAGCTGCCTCTACAGAATTACTCAGAGGGAGAAAATAAAAAGGCATTGATTGGAAAGACACTAGTGCAAGATCTCCTGTGTGATTTTTTTAAAGAGGGAGCTGGGTTAATGGGAAAAAAAGGCTCCCTTAGAGAAAGTAGGGTTCTGCCAGAGGAATCCCTAAGACAAGCCTGTCCCTAAACCTGTTAGGCCATGTCATGAAATACTGTCATTCTGAAAATGAGAGAGTTCTCAAGGAGCCCAGCAGAAACAGACTTTTCTATGGTGGCTAGCCTGGCTGTTACTCTCTCTAGCAGCAGAGCCAGCCAAACTAACAGTGCAAGTGATGTATTTCTCAGAAGAAGCTCTTGGCTCAGACTATTTTGCTATTTGAAATATATATATCCTTCACTAAGTTTTTAATGAACATATTTGGGGCAACTGAAACTGAATATTTCTGCCCAGAAACTGTAATTAAAATTCAGTCCATGTCATTGATGGATGTGCTATCCATTTCTGCTCCTTGATGACTGACAGAGCTCTTGAAGAAACCTATCAGTCAGGTAGACAAAAAGGTTTGGAAAACAGTAGTACCTTCTTTGGTTCCAGTCCAGCCACTGATGATCAGTATTCATGGCTTGGAGGTTTTTCTTCAGCTCCAGTGCTGACATAACCCAAGCAGGCTTTGTTGGCTGTTGCCATAGTGACAGCAAGCCGGGAATGTTCCAACCGCTCAGTGCTTGGCACAACTCACCACTTTAGCTGACTAACAAATGTCTGATTAAACATTCATGTTCCCCCAGACATCCAATCCATATGGATGACTGACTTCATAAACACTTGACCCAAATCCAGCCTTGTTTTGTGAGTGAGATGCTGGGGAAAGGACCTGTCACAGCACAGCATTCCTGCTACCAGGAACAGTTCTGATTTGGAAACTACATGAGCAGCAGGCATGGGTTCAAGCTCTTCAAGATGCACTTACTACATGAGTGACATCTGTCTTAGACTTCTAAAGATATTCACAAGCAGCCACAAAAGTCACAGGGAAACTACCATGACAGAGGAAAAATATGTCATCAGAAGATTCACAACTACTTCCTTGACTTTCAAGGGGATCTCTGGCCCACACCAATCACCTGCTCTAAAATGTGGCATCTTACATCTGGGAGAAATCCAAATTCGTATGGAATTTTAGTAAAATTTTAGCAGGCAGAAGCCAAATTTAGTAGAATTTGGCAGGCAGACAGCATTAGACACAAACGGTGGCCCTTTTCCATGGGAAACCAAAGTCACCTCCCCAGGTTCCTGATGTCAGTTTGTAGAAGGCCTCTGGCACTCCAAGGGCAGCCAAACTTCCAACTGGTGGCAGCTTTCAACTGGGAGAAATCCTCTTTTACTCGAATTTTAGTGGAATTTTAACAGGAAATCTCTTGTTCCACAAAAGTTATCAAGATCTTACTTCAATAGGTGCTGCTTCTCCAGTTTGAACAGGTCTCATAAAAATGTTCTCCCCCATCTTTTTTCTGGTTACTCTCACAGAAATACTCCCACCGCCCCTCGAGGTATTTCATGTCCATCTCCTGCCCCATGCCTTTTCACTCATGCAGGATTCTGTGGTAGAGAGACAAAAGCTTTTTTCAGGGAAGTGGAATGCCAAGTACCAGAACTTGCCCTGCGCTGGGAGGCCAGGCTGGAGTGAGGATGCCATGCAGGAACTTCAAGGAACACACTGTGTTCCTGTGTGCTGGAAACTGGGACTTCAGTTTGGTGGTGAAGTGCGGCACTGTGGGACAGGATCAGGGCAGCAGCACAGAGGGAGAATAAAACACCTCCTGGAGATACTAAAACCTCACGACATGAGAGGTTGGCAGTGGTGGTTGTGGTAGAGTGACTTTATGATGCTTGTATCCCCAATCATCTCTCCTGTTTGTGCTGTTTATTAAGTTCTGTACCTTTAAAATGGTTCAGGGAGCCAAGGGGGAGAAAGCAGCAGCGCGCAGTTTGTTTTGAGAACACTGCCTGACTCCCACACGGCCTGGGCCCGGCCTGTGTCTGAGGCACGGGCAGCGGTGGGACAGAGATCCCCTGTGCTCTGAGTTAGTTTTAGCCAGCTGAGGCAGAGAAGCTCCCTGGACTGTTTTTTTTTCCTTTTTTCCTTGGGACTGTTTAAATCTGCTCTGGACTGACAAACCCAGAGAGCAGCGAGGGCGGCACCTGCGGCCGCCGGGCCTGGAGCTGCGGAGGGAGTGGGGCTGGTGAGAGGCTGAGGGAGCTGAGCTGCACCCACGGCAGGGACTGCCTCAGTTTGCCAGCTCTCTGCCGAGCTGCCAGATTGTCTCATATTATTCATTCTTTATGCTTGTGGGCATCTTGTTTGTTAAATAAATAGTTTTTTTCCACTTTTCTCTGAGAAGAAGTTTTTCCCAGACTGGCTGGAAGAGGGGGCCGTTTGGGTTTGCTTTTCCAGAGGAACCCCTTTGGAGGTTTCCTCCCAAATTTGCCCTAAACCAGGACAGTGGTTTTTTTGCTTCTTTCTTTTACTTTTAGGATTTCATTTTCATGATGTATTACCCTGTGCTGGGAGGCCTTTGCAGAGACACTCCAAGGGCTGAAATGAAACCTTGATAAAGCCACTGAACATGCTCTCCTGGCATGTAAAAAGTGTTCTTTTGACCCTTTCCATAGTTACAGAAAACATACTTTCTACCACCTTATTTCCTACCCAAGCACAAAAGAAGTTTAAGCCTCACACAAGAACAGAATGATTTGTTTATGGAAAATTTATCCTATGTTCTTGCACATTATCCAGGAATAACTGATAGAAGTGAAGATCTCTAGGAGATTTCATCTCATTTTCATCTCATTTTGCTTTAAAGACCCCTTCTGTCCTTTCCTGCTAGAATTCATGCTACCAAGCCTTGGCTGTGACACTGTGATGATATCCAGGGCTGCTAAATCCCAAACCTCCATTCAGCAGCACACTGTGGGCTTTAGGGTCTCTGTGTGACAGCAGAGTGCCAGAACTCTGCTGATGAATTCCTCTGGAATGCACCAGCTGAGGGACTTTCCTGCCTATTGCTGGGCTCTCAGAGCCTCAGCAGCAGGAGGAGCATCTACAAACACGCCTCATGTGAATACTCACTCAATAGACAGCATCACAAATTACAGGCTGGGGTTTTTTGGTTTTGTTTTTGTTTTTTTTTTTTTTTTTTTTTTGGTTTTTTTTTTTTTTTTTTTTTTGGTTTTTTTTTTTTTTTTTTTTTTGGTTTTTTTTTTTTTTTTTTTTTTGGTGGTGGTGGTGGTGGTGGTGGTTTTTTTGTGGTGGTTCTAAACCCAGCATTTATTGAAGTCAACTTCTGTGACTCTCAGTCGTCTCTCACAACCCCTGTGAAGCTTTAGGGCAATCTCACTTGGACATAGTTGCCCATTTTGGCTTGGGCTTTGCCAGCATTCAGACAAAGAAAGTCATCCCCCTGCCTCCAGCCCAAGCACAGCTCCCAGGAATTCATGGACACTAGTCACATCAGCCATAAAATGATTCACAGCAGCAAAGCATATTGAAAAACTGTGCCTCTGTGCCAGCCCTACACCTAGAGGAGTGTAGGGTAGAACTTTAAAACACATGTTTTTCCCTTCAAAAGGAATTATTTTTTTTCTGGATATTCGTAGGATTTGAAATTTTTAATCATGCAAATGTCTGGTGTTATCTGTTAAAAACCTAAACTTTCCCTTTTCCCTCCAGATTGTTTTTGTAAATACACCAACAGAAGGGCATTGTCTCCTTATATGTGAAATCACATAATTCTGCCACTTCTGGAAGAGGTTCTAATTTAATTCATTCAGTACAAATTTGTTGAAGAACACTGAATACTTTGCTGTCCCTCATCAAGTAAAACTTCCTTAATTTAAAATAAAAATATGATGCCAAGTCAGGAACGGAGTACCTCAGAGACAAGACTCAAACCATAGTCAAGTTCCATCACCAAGAGCTACACAAGTCAGAGAATTAATAAAAACAGCAGCTTTTGGCCATTTGGGGATAGCACAACATATAGGGATTTTAAAAGCTGAAATTCAGTCACTTTAGTAACTCTAACAGAACTCTAAGTCAGATAAAATTAAGCTTGTGTATCAGCTCTAGACATATTTTTAAAAATCCATATTTTTCTGTTATGTATCTTTCTGTCTCAACATGACTTCAAAGACAGGAAAGCTCTGAAAAACCTAGTTGACTTGAAGCCCACTCCTTCCATGTATATACATGTCCAGCCCATAATTATCTCTGCCAGCTGCATATTCAGTTTTTCCCAAGTGTCATTTCTGACTGGTTCTTCAGAAGGTTTCCACACCTGTGCTGGCAGGTGACTCTTTCCTCCTCTTTTCTCCCTGAAGGTCAGAGACTCCATTTGAAGGATTTGTAATGAAAAGACATTTGAAGAATCCACACTTCTCGGTGCTCCAACATGCTCTCCAGTCTCTTTCTGACAGCTGGTATTAAAATCCTGAGCTGCCTCTCATGTCAGGCAATTGAGAGGCAAGGCAGACTCAACAAGGAGACAGAAGCAGTTCTGGAAGCATTAGAAATCCCAGGAAACTCTCAGGAGAGTCTGACTATCAATCAAAAATAAAACAAAAAACAAACAAACAAACAAAAAAAAAACAAAAAAAACCCAAAACACCACAAAAAAACCCAACAAAACAACAACAACAACAAAAAAACAACAAACAAACAAACAAAAAAACCAAAAAAACCCAAAACACCCAACAACAAAAAACCAACAAAACCCAAAAAACAAACCCAAAAAAACCCCCCAAACAACCCAAAAAACAAAACACACAAAAAACCCCACACACACCAAAACAGCCAAACAAACAAAAAACTCCCAAACCACAAAGTTGTAAGAAAGGTCTCAGGCTCACTAACACAAATATCTGAAAAATGCTAACAATCTGCTACTCCATGATCTATCAGCAAACACGGGGAGGGAATGAGGGTGAATTTAATGAGACACAATGATTTGGCAAGTGAAATATTACTGAAGTTCTGATGAATACTTATGTCTGCTTCTGGCCTCTTCCTTTCCAGTATTTAGTCAGCGTGAAGGCTTATGCTTGTTTTTCTCCTGAGCCATCCTGACAATAATCCCAGCAGCAAAATACTTATTCCATTCCTTCTGCTCAAGACCTATAATACCTGACCCAGAACTAACTGGACATTTCTACCTGGACATATTTTAAAACCTCACTTCTCACAAACCAGCTGGATTTTCTCTAAGGATTAAAGCTGATGGAGCACAGAGCAAAGCACAAAATTAAGACTCAGCTCAGGCCAGACCAACAGGCATCCAAATGTCCCAAGGATACAGAGATGACAAACACCAGCTCTGAGAGGTTCCAGCATTCGACAGGCTGGGAGAGCTGGGGGTGTTCAGTCTGGAGAAGGCTCAGGAGACCTCAGAGCCCCTTCCAGTGCCTAGAGGGATCCAAGAGAGCTGGAGAGGGACTGGGGACAAGGGATGGAGGGACAGGACACAGGGAATGGCTTCCCACTGCCAGAGGGAATGGATGAGATATTGGGTAGGAATTGTTCCCTGGGAGGGTGGGCAGGCCCTGGCACAGGGTGCCCAGAGCAGCTGTGGCTGCCCCTGGATCCCTGGCAGTGCCCAAGGCCAGGCTGGACACTGGGGCTTAGAGCAGCCTGGGACAGTGGAAGTGTCCCTGCCCATGGCAGGGGTTGGACAAGGTGGGCTTTAAAATCCCTTCCCAGCCAAACCATTCTGTGACTGTGATTTCCTTCGTACAGTGCAGTTACTCAAGAAACTCCACACAACCCTTCCAGCAGGGCTGCAGTGGAATCATCACAGGCTGCAATCCCAGAGAGCTGACAGGGGAGTCAAAACCACATCAGCACAGGAACATCTCCAGTGCACAGCTGAACAGCAAGTTTAAGCCGATATAATGGCCAATGCTGATAAGGAGAGGACGATAAGGGGTGTTGCCACTACTGCCTCCTTCCCAGCAGCTCCAAACACACCCTCCTGCCAGAGGATCTGCTCCATTTCCTAGAGATTGCTTTTGTGAACTAAAACAAGAAGGAAAAAGACACCATCTGAAATGCTGTAGCTGCTTATTCGGAAAAATTTTGGATTTCTATCATCTCCTCTATCAGTCATCATAGGAAGTATTTGTGAATGAATTAAGTAATAGAACCAACTAATACTGGCAACATTTTTCTGTGTTTGCAATGAAGGTCAAGTGTTTAAAGTGCCTTCTGAGTTAGTGGGGTTACACAGAGAGATGAGTCTCTCAGCATTCCCTTCCCAAACAGGGCACCTCAGCATCACAGCCTTTCTTCCCACTGTGCACCCTAAACTTAGTCTCCACCTTTACAGTCTCTTTCTTTTCCTGCTCTTTGCCTCCCTAGCCTGGGATCCTGTCCCTGGATCCTCTGAGCTCTTGCTCTCCTGGCTCCCTGCTCCTTCCCTTCCACGTCAAGGTGTGAACAGGAAACTGCTGATACTCACCATGGAAGGCACTGGTTGGCAGCAGGATAGAGACATCACCTTCCCCAGAGAGGGGTCTAGGATGGGAACAGAGCTGGACATCTGGAAAAGCAAGGTTTAGTTATCTTTACTCGGTAACTGGCACCTAAACCTATGAAAATGTATCGTGAGCACTGATACAGCTCAAAGCACAACTCGCCTCCACTGCCAAAAAGGAACTCTGGAAACATCTATAATATATCTATCTATATTATCTATCTATAAATTCATCAGGAATTTATCTATTAATTCATCATTATTATTACTAATGCATATAAATTGCCTTTTAGACCTTCAAAGTAGCTCAGTAAAAATAAATTAAACATTAGCATATTTCTTAGAATTAGATTCTCATCACATTGCTAATCATAGTCATTCCAGTGAATAGGGTTATTTGAATAATCTTAGTTGCATTTTTGTATTGAAAGAGACAGGACAAAAGAGATTTTCTCTTAGAACTGGGGAAGCCATACAAAACATATAATTAAGTATTTCGCAACTGCTCTGTATAAACAAAAGTAAAAATAAATTGGTGGGTTCTTACTTGGAAGTGTTGTCAAAATATGATGGTGTTTTAATTAAAGACCAAAATCTATCTGTGTGAAGAGAGAGTTGAAGGAAACAGTGTCATAAGGCATTAGGACTAACACAAATAGAAGTACATATAGAAGTTTGCCACAAATCTTCAACTATAATGTTATATAAGTTTTTAAATAATTCAGCAATCTCATAAATAGGCAGCTTCAAGAACCAGTCCAATATTCTCAAGTAATTTTTTTTCTCCCACAAAGACATTCCATCTGGTCATTCCATATCACTTCAGGAGAAACCCATGTTCTGACTTCACAAAAACAAGTTCCTTGCTGTGCCTCAGCCTCACTGAGCAGGACACACAGAAACAGTCTGTGCAGCACCTGTAATGGACACATCCATCCCCATGCTCAGGTACCAGCAGGAAACACCTGCACACTCAATCCACAGCAGCAATGAGTTTGTGCTGCTCAAATCATTCCAGTCCTGAATTTGTGACATCCAAATCATCCTAGTGCCTGCATGCTTGACTGGGAAAGAGCAACATCCAGTGGCACAAATAAAGCCAGGCAACAAAACGTATTGAAAGCATAACTAACAGGTGCATAAATTAATAGTTCAAAGTTTGATCTGGTGGGGGAAAATCCACTCCGTGAATCACTGCTGAAGGAAAAGTGTTAACAGGGAACTTGGGCTGACTTAAATCAACTCTTAACAGCTTAGTTATAGCCTGATGCATTTTAAAAAGAAAATGTCCCTTCCTACCTGTGTGATTCACCAGCAGCATCAGCAGATGGCAGAAAAAAGGACTTGAGGTGTGAAGTGCCAAGTCCTGCCATCAGCAGGGCCTGTTAGGTGTTGGCACAGGGCACTGCTCTGGCAGCAATGCTACTCACTCAGCTTTGTGGAACTCTCTCCGTGGCCCAGCTTGTGCTGACCACTTTCACTGCTCTTCAAAATGTCAAATGCCAACAAACAGTGAATTATTCTCCACCTACGTGGGCAAAATGGGGTAAGAGAGAGGTAACATCACCAGTCACGTTGATCATTGGTCCAGCTTCATTGAGGGACAAATCAACCTTTTCCAACCTTGCACCAAAATTCTCTCTGCTGCCCACGGGGCAGCTTGTTCCAAGACATGCAATACCACCTAAGCTGCCTTAATAAGGAAAGTAATTTCAAACAGGGCCCTACTTCTAGTCTTAGTTTCACCAAAGGCTTCAGTGTTGGAATACAGAATATATTCAAATATATTCCTAAACCTATGGACAGCTCCAAGCTAGGATGGAACACTCTGGGGTACAGAGTTCAGAGAACAGAATTCAAAATCACAGATGAGGGAAACACTCTGAAATCAAAGAAACTAAATTCAAAGTGAAACAAAGCAAAAACAACCAAACTCCCAAATTTCTCATGAGAATAAGCCATTTGGGGGATGCCCAAATAAACTAAGGACTAGATGGTGAATCTCAAAACATGATACAAAATTGCACCATTAAGCAAATGAATGCAACATGATGTCAATAAAGACAATGCTCAGGCTATGATACACTCACCAAAAAGCTGGATTCTCCTTCCCTTGCTCTATTAGGGCTTCAAAAAGCCATTTTGGAGCACTACACTGCCATAAAATTATAAACCAGCTGGTTCCAAAGGAACCATCTAGAATAACAAAATCATTAGGAAGCATGATGCATGACAAAAAAAGTGCATAATCAAAGAAAATTTATGTGAGTACCACCTTCTTCAAATGCTTAGAAGACTACAAGGATGCTGGCAATCACCAATCCTCTGTGATGACTCTGCTAAGGACAGAGAAAAAGTCTCAAGATACTTAAATATGAGCAAAGAAAACCTTATTAAACCCAAACAGCGAATCTCTCAAGCCAGAAATGTAGTGAGATTTCCTTTGCTGCAGGGTTCTAAAAACAAATTTGACAAACATATTTATTAGGAAGAAATTCTTGGCTGTGACAGTGGTGAGGCCCTGGCACAGGGTGCCCAGAGCAGCTGTGGCTGTCCCAGGATCCCTGGAAGTGCCCAAGGCCAGGTTAGACACGGCTTGGAACAACCTGGTCTAAGATTCCAGGATAAACAGAAGAAACCTAGGACATAATTTCTTATCCACCAGTTTACAGGGTCCTGGCATTGACACAAACTTTTAAGGAGTAAACCAGAGAGTTGAGTCTTCAAGTAATAAATTGACTGCAATGGAATGCCCTTCTGTAACAACAAAGTGGCTGGTAGGTGGAAGCAGAAGGACACCCGGAAACCCACGGAGCATCTCATTTCCTGGGGTTGTACTTCTTTTTTTTCTAATGACAAAAAAGAGCAGATCGAAATTAAGGAGCTCAGATTTTTGAGCCAGTGAACACTCCTGATTCTTAAGACACCCAGGAGAATTTTCCTTTTTACAGTTATTAAACAACTGTGTATCAGGATTGTGTTAAGCAAGCAGGGACCTTTGTATGGTTTTACCATAAGAGGGGATTAAAGTCCCTGCTTCTGCTCTGAATAACACAAGGCTTAAATACTTAGAATATGTTTTTTTTCTCAAGCCATTTCTACTCTCCACTTTTATCCCTCCCCTTTAGTATTTTTAGAAAACTTAAGTCTCAGAAAGAAAAAATGTCTTCGCCTTCTGTGCCAATGTAGATGCAGAAGGTTTAATATCATACTTTCTAGAGGGAAATGGTTGAGAGAGACAGATGGCCCATTCTGCCAGAATTGCAAACAAAAGCTCAACTCTTCTACCTGAGGAATTTTCAGCGTCTGAAAGTTAAACCATTTAAGCTACAAGATTTTGAGAAGTGAATGTGAAGTAGGAAATTTTTATCATGTTAAACTTCACTTAAAGTGAACATATAACTTATGATCATATAATCCAAGCAGAAAATGGAAGAATGAGGATCAAGCTGAGGAAAAAAAAATCTTGTCTGACTCCAAAATGAGCAAACAGAAACAGATATATCAAGGGAGGAAGATGACAGCCTAGTGATTTAACCTCTCTGTGCATAATCATAGAATATGATTTTGGGTTGGAAGGGATCTTAAAGCTCATCCAGCACCACCCCTGCCATGGGCAGGGACACCTCCCACTGTCCCAGGCTGCTCCAAGCTTCATCCAACCTGGCCTTGGGCACTGCCAGGGATCCAGGGGCAGCCACAGCTGCTCTGGGCACCCTGTGCCAGGGCCTGCCCATCCTCCCAGGGAACAATTCCTTCAAAATATCCCATTAAACTCTGGCAGTGCAACGCCAATGCCCCTTGTCCTGGCACACCAGACCCTTCCACACAGTCTCACTCCATCTTTCTTTTCAGCTCCTTCAGGCACTGGAAGGCCACAGTTGGGTCACCCCAAAGCTTCTCCTCTCCAGCCTGAACAATCCCAGCTCTCCCAGCCTTTCCTCCCAGCAGAGCTGCTCCATCCCTCTGCTCATCCTGGTGCCTCCCCTGGACTCTCTCCAGCAGCTCCAGGTCCCTCCTGTGCTGGGGCAGCTCTGCAGGTGAGGTCTCACCTGAGCACAGGGGCAGAATCCCCCCCTCCCCTGCTACCCACACTAGGGGCAGTTCTCTTCTGCTTTCAATCCATGCCCACAAAATATTTCTTTTCAACTCTTTAACACTCTTTACACAGCAGCATCAGAGCTGAGTTTCTTACCCCACTGCATCTCCTTCTCTATTGGACCTTCTCTCCTCAGTGTCCAAGCCAAGTGCCAAGAATTTCTTCTTTCAAGTGTTTCCTCTGAATCTGTGTGGAGGGGTTGGGTATTATTTTGGAAGCCCCAGAGATTCAGAAGGGACAGAAGGAGAAAAAGGCCTTAGTTACACCATATAAGCAGGAAATCACCTCCATTCTTATGATAAATGGGAGAGGATCAGTCCACACTGTTGCATTAGAGAAGACCTAACCAGCCACCCAGGGCTTGCAGCTCCCTCTCTCTCACTCCTCGGAGGTACAATCAGCTTTTCTTGCTGCTGGTTGATCTGGTGTCACCAACTCAAATGGGAGTTTCACTGCTGCAAAGGGAATGTAAATGCAACATGAAATCAGAAGAGTCAGTGCTAAATGTGACACTTTGATTGTGCCAGTCAAAGTGGCCAACTTGACAGGAATAAAGCAAAGGAAAATGCTCTTAACAAGCCTCCCAAGCTCTCTTACTTGGGAAATCTAGCACTGGTTTTACAACGACACAGGGTTTGGCAGCCTGTAATTTGCAGTGACTTCCACCTCTCCCAAAGAGCACAGCCTCTCTTCTGTGAGAGGACGCTTCACAATTCCCTTTGTTTCCTAGCAGGGAAGGCAGACTTAGTGGCATTGGCACTGCAACATCTGCTTCCCAACACGAGCAGATTCCTTCAGAGAGGAGCCATTCACACGAGTTCTTGGCCTTGCCTTTGCCACTGTTCTGTCTGGAAATTGACAAATATCAAAGAATTTTCATCATTGCAATTTAGGTCCCTTAACTGCCAACGGCAAATACAACAGGGCTTTTTGTTTGGTTTTATGTGTGATACAGCTCCATCTAGAGTGAAATGCAGCTGAAACTCAACTAAAAATCACCGAGGAGGATGGTACATCTGAGCAGAAGGCTGCTTTCACAAAACAGAGCATATTTATCAATTGTCGCAATGCTGTCACATAAAATACCAGTAAGCATCTGGATTTGTTTCACTTTTGACTATTTATTAAATACGTTAAAGTACAACACAGAAAAAACTTCTGTTTTATGAGAGGAATTTGCATTTTGCTAACAAAACCAGTTTTTCAGACTTTGTAGTGAAACAAAGCCAAAAACCAAATCCACAATTCCAGCAATAATATGTAAGTGCTGAAATCCCTTCATCATACCAATCTTGGAAAATGTGTTATTTGATGATAGCTTAGGAGAGCTAAAACTTTATTTTCAAAACGTTAAATCATACAGGTGATAGACTGGCAAGGAAGAAAAAAAGAAAATCACTGGCAAGGACAAAAAAATATAGATTGTTTAATGCAGCAGAATTACAAACTATAGATTTCCCTTCTTCAAAATATCATTGTTTTCCTTTTTAATGAGATAATAATGAGCATAGGAAATATGAATTTAGATAAATGGAGAGTAGAGACCAATAGTTTAAATAAAATCAGAAGTTTGCTAAAATATCCTATTATCTTAATTAACTTTCTTTTTAGTTCCTAATTTTGAATAGCTGGAAAACAGCTTTCAACAGTGAGTGACAGTATTCTAAAAACATACAATAATGAGCAATAACATACAATCTGATTCCCTTCTTCCTAAAATGACTAGAAAAGGTTAAATCCTGTAAAAACAGTTATGTCATAATTCTGCAATATGATCAGTGAAAGTAACTATTGAGCACATACAGCAATAAGAGCACGGTATATAATATAACTTGATACCTTAGCAAACCAAACCAGATTGACTAAGAGCACTTAAGCTACACTGCCGTTAATGGCTCTGGCATAGAGGTGCAAACTGGAATTTTCTTTCCACTCACACCCACCTTTGTCAAAGGGCTGGAGAATTTGACAATTCCCCAGGAAAGCAGCTCTTGGAGGTGGACTGCTGCACTGGCACCATCTCCCTGGTCACATCTCACTCTGGACAATATTAACCCATGGCCTTGTCCTTTCCTAGTACAGCTCAGCAGCTCTCCCTCTCCCCTCCAGACACATCCACAGTCCCTTTGAGGGATAAAGGAGGATCATTCCCTTGTCCTCCCTGCACTCTGGTCTCCATCCAAAGGATGTGAGCAGGTAACACTCCCTACTCTCAGCCTGCCTGGCTCATGCCGTGCAGATGGGGGAGGTTGGGAGGGACGTAGAGAAAGTCTCCAAAAATGCTGTAGTTGGAAAGCTGCAGCCAAAAAAGCCCTTCTTCTGCCCATCCCTTGTGCCCCCTCAGAGAAGCTCCCATGCAGTTCATATGTGGCTTTGCTTTTTAGCACAGGCTTAAAGCTGCTCCATGAAGCAACATAAAATTCCTGCAAATCTTCAGATTTTCGAATCACTCTGGAAAATGCAATTTGATACTTGTAATTATACATACCAGACGTAGCAAGAATAATGGTAGATCCCCTTTCACTTCAGTTAATAGAGCTGGTGATATAATCATGCCATTAAGCAAGTCTGGCTTCAGTAATACTGTGCTCAGATAGAAAGGGAATTACACTGTCTCAAAGTCACGACCTGTAAAAAAATGCTGCACAGCTTAAAACTGAGTGTATTGATAATTACTTACAGTAGAGTTGGGTGACCCCTGATTATCCTTTGATTAAAAAAAAAAAAAATCTTGAAAGGATTTTATTTTCTCCCTATTTTTTCTGATTTTTAACACTTCATGTGAAACAACAGGGAATTCTTTGATTTTGAGAATTGCTGGAGAGTTGGAAAACAAAAGAAATGAGGCACTGATAAAGCTCTTTGCCTGGGACTTCCAGTCATGTTAGAGGCTGAGTTCCATCCCACCTCTGTGAGAATACTGGTATCCCTGTATCAGCTCTGACATGAAATCACCTCTCCCTTAGGGGGAAATGCTGAGGGTGAATACCCTGAACCTTCTAAAATTCACATACATGACATTAATTGAAGATATCAGCCTGCACAAGGCGAGGGTTTGCACAGGCAAGCCAGTTCTGAGTCACAGCATCTGTAAGTCTGAGACAGTCCCAAGGGTGCAGGACTACAGCAGCCTGTCCTGGGAGCATAAATTACCATCAAGTGGCTTAGGGGAGGAAAAAAATCAAGCAGCTACCAGACACCTGCTGCCAAAACCTAGGGAATACAGCCTTGTCTCAACGTGCTCAGGAACACAGATGAATTAAAGGGGTGCCCCCCAACTGTGTCCCATCACCTTCTGCAGATACATCATCTCTCTGAGGAATTGCTGCAGGTTACAGGCAATGTTGCAGCATTCTGTTCACTCCCACACAAATACAGAGGAGCAAAAGGATCTGATGCACTACATGTTTGTGGCACTCTCCAAGTATAATTTGGCTCTTCTTGGATCCTGGAACATGCATTTTTATTGAAGGGAAAAAATAAACATAGTTCTCCAGACTACAGAGAAAAATAGACCTGTAGGGAAAGGAACCAGAGGCAAAAAACGCTTCTGAATTTTTTTTAACTTCAGTCTGGGCCAGATAACTTCCTCTGCCTTCAAAATTCAAATCACTTTGAAGAAGGTTAATTGTGATTCTTTCCAAACTCTCTGGGGGTTTTGCTGTTGACGTCAACTGCAAGCTCCCAAGTCCTCCTTCACAAGCAATTACAAATTGCAATAATGTCTGCTCAGTCTTAGATCAGACAATATCTATATTTTCATCTTTTTAATTGTGCTTTCCAATAAGATCAGTTTCCAGTTTGAATACTGTAGTTCTTAGATCCAGACTACAGCACAGTTTCAGAGCTGCTCCCCCCGCCCCCAGTCAGCTGAAAACTAATAAAGATAAGAAAAACTAACTCAAGGAAGAAAAATAAACCAACTCCCAATATTTTCTTTCAAGCTATTACATTTTAAGGCAGAATCAAGTGCTGCTTGCACACTTCTCCATCACTCTCCCACATGCACAACAGAATTTTCAGAGAATGTTTGTTGCTGCCATGCTTTCATTTCAGTACATTGTTCTGCCCCTAAATCCCAGGAATTACCAGGAGCTGCTGAGGAATTACCTCGAGCCCCTTCACAGGGAGGCTCTTGCACAAGAGTAAGTCATGACCCTCTAGACAGCAAATCACAAAAAAGCCACCAATCTAATCTGGTTTAAACCAGTCTGTCCTTTACAGGGCACACCAGACCCAAAGCTGCAGGTGAAGATCACTTTTAACCTTCCAACAAAAGATACATAACACATATTAGGAGATTAACTGATGTGTTTTTCCTTTGTACTTATTAGATGATTTTAAAAATACTTAACACGGAATACACTTCGCAATTATTTTTTCTTCTTCCTCTATGCTTTTTTCAGATCCTTTGGCTTATTGAAGATACCTCTTTGTAAGCCACCCCTTTGAGAAAAATTCATGCTCCCACATGTCTTAAACAGGACTTTCATTGACCTTGTCATTTAGAAAATCACCTCCTTTCTTTATTAAAAAAAATATCAGAGTTGAAAGAAGAAATGATCTTATGACAAGGTCAGAATATCTTGAATTCCATGAAGAAATTAATAAGGAAGTCTATATAATTTACTTTAATGGGAAGCTTGAAAGAGGCTGAAATATTCATTTGTATTAAATGGAAAATATAAAACTAGCTGTACCCTAGAATGAGCATCCTGGGAAGAAAAGCAGCAGTGTGCCTCTCCACTCCTCTCATTCCCCCATCTGACATTCTGAATTCCTGGCAGATGTCACCTTTATGGAGTCTCTGTGACAAAATCTTCCCCACGCAGCCATTCTGAGCTCACCTCTAGGTCCACTGGAAGCCATTGGAACAGCTCAAGGGTGAAGGCAGAAAAATTGGCCCAAGGCAGTTAAATTATCCAGCTTTCTGATGCAGCCTTTGAATCCAGGCCCTGTAACACCACGGTGAGGCTTTGGGGCTCCCTGTACTTCACTGGCACTGAAGGAACAAGCTGGAATGGTTCTGCTTGACACCAGCACCCAGGATGTGCATGGGAATGACCTTAACTCACATCCAAGGGATAAGGATGGTGGCAGAAAACTGAAGAAAGACAGATTACATGGCAGCCTCAAGGCAGGACCATCTAACAGGAACTTCTGACAGAGTCTCTCCCAAAAGAACAGTTCACTTGGGACACAGTGACATCTTGGAAGAAGGATTTCTGTCACCTCAGCTGCTGCCCACAAAGACCTCCAGCCTCAGGGGGTGTCTGGAGGATTCCACTCAGCAAAACCCAGAGAAAGATCAGGCTCAGCTGACAGGAAATCTCAATAGACAGAAGTTCATGTGATTTGTTAAAGTCCTGGCGTGTAGTTTTCAGACTTTTATTTTCTTACACTCCACTGTTTAATTAAAAATACTAGTGAAAAAATTTAAAAATCTAGCTTCTAGACATACCCTTGGAGTATTCAGAACCCTGCAGTATTTTCTTCAAGTTGTAAATTCTTTGATCCCTGGAAATAAAGCAGTAGTTGACTGGCCATAAACAGGATGGAGGCAGCAGTGCCATCCCAGAGTGAATCAGCCTAGGGTCTTTATTCTGTTTTTCAGAATAAAGAAACATTAAATAAAAACCCTCAGCCTCTGCACTACCCACAAAGACCAGGTACAGCCATAACATGCAAGAGTTTTAAGAAATTCATCATTCATCCTTTATGCTCTGCACAATCATGTACAAACTCTGTGTCTTAAGGGCTTTAAGCAAGTTACACTCAGGTAAGAACATGAATTTACATACTTAGTAATGTAGCCTCACACAAATCAGTCATTTAATTTCTGTATGTGCCTGCATGACTAAAGAGGAATAAAACAGTGTCTGTTCTCAGCAGGACTGGGATAAAGTAGTTTCCCAAATTTCCTCAGCATCCTGTGGTATGCATGGCCACCATTTCACACCTGTGAGTGCTATTACAGCAAAATATTCAACACATATATAATTGGTATTTATTATTTCATATCTGCTTCATCCCACCAAATTGAACAGAAACTATTATCTAATCCCATTTGATTTAAAATGAGATATTTTCAGTCATTTCCTAACTCTTAAATACCTTGTAAAGTACTACAGGAAAATTTTCCTTTTAAATTTGTTCTGTGGCTCTTAAAATGCAGGACAGTCCTTTTCCCATATTGCCACTTCCTCTGTGCAGAGAATTTCCATTACCATGACTGTACGTGAGGAGTATGTTTATGTTGTGTATAATTAATTATATTTCTCACGTAGAGACACCCAAGAGAATCACAGTGGTAGCAGCAGTGAAGCAGGACTGTGGAGGGGCCAGAGACCACAGAACTGTGAGGGAAAGAGAATGGTAGCCAGGGAAATGGCACTGGTTAGGAGGAAAAAAGGGAATATCAAGTCTATATTGCATCCTGCTCTTCTGTACATAACTAAGAGCAATTCCTCTCTGCATTTCAAGCCTTCTTTAGCAATCAGTAAAGTGTCAATTTTCATTCTCCTCTACACAGACACAAGAAGCCTAATTTTCAGAGGGAGGTTAGCAATAAATAATTTAAAACTTCTTCAAGAATGGATAGGGTTTGACTGCCTGTGTAGTCAGTTTGACAACTTTAGAGGCAGGAACAAAGCACTGGCAGGGGTGAGAAATACCATGGCTGCTGCAAGGAATCAGAGAACCTGAAAAAGCAGCCCATAATGACCTAAAACCAGAGGTAGATGAAACAGCCTCAGATCAGCCCACCAAATCCATTTATACTACGCAAAAATCTGAGAGAAGGCTCTGCTTGCCAGGCTGATGTTGCAGGGCCATGAGGCTCAGGATGCAGCCTGGAATCCCAGGATCAGCCACAAGGGTAAAAAACACCCACTGCCACTGTGTCTTTTGTGTTCTACAGAGAAAACAAAAACAAAACAGAACAAAAAAAACCACAAACAAACAAACAAAAAAACCTCGATTGAGTAGCTGCTCCCCTCAGTAACTGTAATACAGGTTCTCTCTCAACTTCTGACCTCAAGCACATTAATCCCTGGCAATCCTGGCACAATCTGTACCTCCTCTGGAAGGTGTTTGTCCTGGGCTCAGCAGTGGAACCACCTCAGATATCAATCTCCCCTTACATCAAATTCCAAACTACAGCCACACTTGATTGAAATGCCAAGGGTTTAGCCTCTACTACATCTCAAGGCTTTTCATGCTGTTGTCTTGAGAGGTGCTTCTTTCTGCCAAGTGATTCATGTTTTGTATGGCTAGTGATTTAATCCCTTCATAGTAACCTATGGTTTATATACACAGGGCATCCCTGATTGGCAGGTCTCAGGTCCCAGGAAGCCTGTCTTCAAAAATAGATTACAATACTCAAAATCAACACCTTCCTGGAAAAGTAGAGAAAGATTAATCATGTCATCTACTCCTATATTCTGTTCAATTAAAAAGCCTAAGATTTTATTGGAAGGCTTCAGCATTTTCTTTATTAATAAGGTCAATGAGAAGGGTTGCATTCTTATTTAGGATTAGAAATATCCTGCTAAGTTTTTCATGTCTCTGCATCCTAAGCCATGCTCCTCTGAGACAGTGTATGTACCAGGATTTTAAGTTATTTTAAACACAAACACACTCCCCATCTTTTTCTATTTAAATACCAAATCATTTTCAATTTGGTATTTCCTAAGGCAGAAGTTCTCTGTCTTTTCACATGGTCTCTGGACATTATTTTCCCCTCTTCCTCCATCTTCTAATTCTGTTTCAATCAATTTTCAACTCAGTTGCAAGATGGTTTTGTGGCTTATAAAATCACCTGTGCAGAACCTGAATCTTTAGAGGTCTGCAAAATGACAACAGCTAAGACAGTAAAACTGGTCACTCAGTAGGAAGTTAAGCACAGGCTTGTTTTCATTACAACCAATCTTAATCAGAGGCAATATCTTTCCACTATTAACTGCAAATTAAAGATGGGCAATTGGCATTTATAAACCACTGCTTGTTTTAAAAGTTAATTGAGAAGAACTTTAATGAGCTAAAAGAGAATTGTCTAGTGCTTTCCAAACCAGTCAGCCTCAAAGCATCAAAACACTGCATTGGTGCTCTTTATTATTAGTTATTATGGCCACAGCAGCTTCCCTCTTTCCCACTGCTCTGTACAAAATCCCAGTAAGCTGGTAAAGCCTGGCAACACACAAAAGGCCTTTCTGGATAATGCAACAACTACTAATTGTTTCTAGTCTAGCACAGCTCCAAGATTTTGAAATAGGATTTAGAGGACAACCTCTACAACGCCATCCAAGAGAAGAAACCCTGAGGCAAAAACCACTGTGTCACTGCATCAGTGTATGTTGTAATGTGTATTTTGCATAGTAAATCTAACTCAAGGCTGGCAGTGGTTCAGCAGACCACTGTTGTTCCTGACATGGTTTACACCATGAATCTCTCAAGGAGCCTGAAAACCCCTCAAGTAAGGATAAGGGAAGAGAACAACTCTTGGGGCAGGAATGAGTCACAATGCAAATACAGGGACAAAAACAACTGGGCAGACAGCAATTCTGTAGAAGATAATCCATCATCTAATCCATCATAAACTGAATCTAATTCCACCTGCTGCAGCACTGGGAGGGTCTGTGTGAGTGACTCACACTCTCCTGTCTGATTTTGCAGGATGAAGCTCAAACAATGTCACGCTGTCTCGGCTGGGAGATGTAATTAGCAGCAAAGGGACTGCACCTTCCCAGACTGCCTTTGGCAGCTCCTGAATACTTCAGACCTGCTGCCCTTCCAGGGTAAAGGCAAGAGGGAAAAAAGAGTAGCAATGTCAAGCTCACTTACTTCCTCTTGGCCCATTTTGGTTCAAGTCATTCACAGGGCGAGAGGTGATCAAGCAATTTGCTAAAAGCTTCTTGATTCCAACTGCTCAGCTAAGTTTGAAGGCAGCTCCAGTCAAACATGAAACCTGGGATCAGGATTTGGAATTCACCAGTCTGACTTTGCCTTTAAGTGGTGTAATAGTTTTCACACAGGCTGGAACTGCTCAGAAACAGGTTAGAGTTTAGTTACCTCTGCTTGGGAAGATTTGAAACATGGCCTGTCCCCCTTTCAAACCTGTTTGACATCAGGGATGACAATTCACTGCAATCCAGCTGCTGGGCCAGCCCAAACACACTCAAGTGTCTCTCAGTACGAGCCACAATGGATTTGAAGTTGCATTGCATATATTTCCAGACTTACTGCCCTTTTCAAACTGTGCTCCTTTTTTCAATATGGTTCTAGGTACTGGTCCTAAAAATGACAAAAACACAGGAACTGTATTTTGAGATCTATTGTAAACTTTGGGAGAAAGTTTCTGAACTGAACATTACATTCTTGTTGCTAGAATAATTTCATCCCAACCAATTATGAAGAAGCTTAAATTTGTATAATTCCATGATTTAGGATGGGGGTTGCGTGCATCAGTGATAAAAGACCTCTCTGAGAGAGTTTCACCATGAAGATCAGCAGCTCCTAGATGACCACACACAAGTTCCCAGGTACTAAATTATGACATCAGTGCATCTGCAGTTAGGATTACAGCAGATGCCTTATTCCCATTTTGATTCCCTATGATCCATATAAAGAGTCAGTAGTGCTCCAGCACCTGGGATCCACACACAGCCCACAGCAAACTCTGACAACCTTGTACTCAGCACAGCTGAGCATCCAGGCTTCGGCTCTGCAAATTGCTCAGACTTCAATTTGGGATTGCCAAGAGGCCTCAAATGACTCCCTACTTATGTGGGTATGGCTAATTAACACTAATAACTTCACTGAATGATTAAACAGGGACATTAAAATGAATATTTACATTTACTGTTAGAATTTCCAGGTTTTTCCTCTTAAAAACTGCATTTACATTACACAGCCTCATGAAACAGAGAGCTCTCTATGTCACACTGGGGATGTGTCCCACCAGCTTTACATATTCTCAGCTATCTTTCTGGGAATTCAGAGTACCCCTCTTCCTGCAGGCATCAGGAGTGAAATAAAACTACTTGGACAAGCAGAAGACATAAAACAGACATAGCAGACAGAAATGAAACTACATAAAATAGGTGTGCCAGAATGCTTCTGCTTGAACAAAAGCCTTGAACTGGCACAAACTGCCCTTTCCAGCACCAGGGACTGGACAGGCAGTAAAACCTCCTGAGTAGAGCTCAGACTCTAAGGCAAAGAGGGGCTGTGCTGTGTTGCCATGTCACATCATTTCTGTAATCAGAAAATACTCACTTGGAAGGGCCAGGTAAAGACTTTAACTTGGACCTGCCCAGCCTTACTTGCAGAAACTCACAGTTAAAAATCCTTCAGAACGTGGATTTTTTTTTTTCCTAGCATTTGTATTTTCTTGGTTGACTTTAATTAACTTCTTGCTATGCTCATAAACTTGAAGAGGATTTGCTTTAAGCCTTTACATCTCTAGCCTACATTAAGATATTTTAATCTTTAAACCTCCAGAACATTTAATGGATTTAAACAATTTAAGAAGGAAGGAAAAGGTGCTGGCAAAATGGACCCAAATGGAACAATTTTACATGAACTTCCTATTTGGCACAACTTAAAATTTATCTTAAGGTGGTCTAGAAACACCTGAATGGACACAAACACAACAGATATCCACTTCATTTCCCATGAAATAAAACATGGGAATGTTTTCCCAGCAAGCTGAGAAAGAAAAAGATTGAGAGCATGGAGGATGGGGAAAAAAAGAACTAACGTAAACTGAAGCATAAAAAGACTGCAGTAAGCAGGAACTAAAAAGGCTACTTCAGGGAAGCAAGTTTTGAGTCCATTAAATTAAGAGGTTGTGCTTTCAAAATATGCTGGGGAAAACAGAGTACTATACAGAAAGCAAACGTAGAAAGAAAAGTAAAAGGTAAATGTTATGGGTGACTGTGTGAAAATAAGCATAATCATACACAAAAAATGATGCTTCTTGTGGTACATGGTGGACCTGACTTTAAAAATGCCTCTCTCTCTGTATTATTCATATTTCCAAATATTTGTTTTATCGGTGACAGAGCAGTTCTATTCCATTGCTGTCTAATACACAGAGCATTAATAGTGCACCTTTAAGCACTGCTTCCACTCCATAAAATACCAGTCCTTCCAGAGTGTGACAAGACTAATTCCTGCAGATAATTTTCCCTTTTAGTCTGACCATTAAGGGGGATAGAAAACAACCCTTTCTGCTCATCTCATTTTTACCCACACACAGAGCTTCAGGTAGATGGAGAAACCTGGCTAGTGTTAGAGAAATTGATGGCATGACAGACACAAGACTTTCCTGCCCCACATGGGGCTGGAAGAAGACCTGTATCTTGAAGATCAATTAAATATAGATTTTTGAAGTCCCACTCACCCTTCAATCAGTAGTTCAAGTGTGGCAGTTGATATGTGGTGGTCGAGATGGACACTGCACTCAAGGTGCTTCATTGAAAATATCAGAAAGCTCTGAGCATCAGCACCTTGTTATTCAAAACTCTCCCATACCTTTTCTCTGTAATTTCCCAAGGGCAGCTCCACACAGCTCTGGCTCTTTCTTCTCCAGATCTGGCTCACTCTTTCCTGTCCCTGGCACGGCTGCCTCACCCTGTTTGTCCAACATTCACCATCTTACCTTTTCTGTCCCTCACACCACCTCCTGTCCCCAGCTCTTCACAGCACAGCCAGCAGACTCCAACTGACTCCCTACCAGCTCACTCACCTTTATCACACCCATGGCTGTGAGGGCAAGGCTGTTCCCACTCTAGGATAATTAACACAGCTGCAACATATCAAGAGCAAGATTGCCTTCAGCAGCATCTCCCTTTGTCTCCCCACATTCAAGCTCCTTCCCTCCTGTGGAAGCACTGCTCTCCCTTGTAAGCACATCAAGGCTTGACTCTCTCTTACTTGGATATGAGCACAGCTGAAGGAGCACAAACAACACTGCAAAGAACTGGGATCTTTAGCATGTCTGCTCCTTGAAGCAGCCACAGACAATTCCTGTTTTCCCATTCACCCACTATTTAGAAAGGAGCTATCACTCAGCTTTATTGCTCAGCCTACTGAAGCACCATGAACCAGTTTGCCTCAACGATCTTAAAGGTCTCTTCCCACCTAAATTATTCTAGAAATAAAAACGTGCACATCCTCCTGACCTTAGTTGTTAGTATTTATGAGCCCCAAGATCATTGCAATTAAAAATGCTGAGCTACACAAATCATAATGTCTGATTTAAACTGTCACCTTCCTAAAAAATTAATTACACAAGAGTTCTCATTCTTCTAATGTTTCTAGGAAACAGTGTGATGTGCACACTTGTGAATTGTGTAACTGGCACAAGTTCACTGTTGTAAATGCACGTGTGACAGAGTGGCCAGGCCAGTGGTGGCACAGAAATCAGGCCAGAGGTGCAGTGCCACGTGTCTTGGTTTGGAAAGACAGGTATCTACCAGGGAAACTGGAGTTTCCCTGAGAATGGAGAATGTAACCCCCACCCACCAAAAAGTATAATTTTGCAATCAAGGGCTTTCAGGCAAAGATTTTGGGAATAGGAATAACNTCCACAACCCAGGACACCATGTCAGAGACTTGGGGGATGCTGCTTCTTCCAGTTTTGTGTTCCTGTTATTTCTTAAGCCTTGCCTGCTATATTAACTGATTTGAACAAATACTTCAGTGGTTTAAATACCACTCCCTGAGAGGTGACTTTTGCATTAACATGGCCATGAATGGGATGCAATCTCTCTGTAGGTAATATGATGCAGAATAGAAAGGGAGTGGTGGAGGATACACAGAGGCAGTAATCTGCAGGGTCTGTTGTTTAAAGACAAGTTAGGATGCCAGTATGAAGAAAACCCAGCATCATGTGATGTTGGTGTGACACTCTCAGATACCATCTGGGATCTCAATAGACAGGAAGTGCTGCCCCACTGCTTTTGCTGAGGCTGTTACAGCTCCCTGCTTCCAGCAGCTCCACAGCAAGCCTGCAAGAGAGCAGAAAGCTGAAAGCCACAGCTCAGAAAACACTTCAGGCTTCAAGATATTTATCTGTAGCTCCTCAGAGAGGAGGCAGGTGCTCCAGACTCTTCTCTCAGAGTGAGCAGGGAAAGCCTCCGAGCAAGATGGGTGTTCACAACTGCAGAGCCCATAGCTCACACAGGGGCTGCTGCTGCAAGAACCAGCTTTGATTTCCACTCACTTCTCACTGGGCCTTGGCTGTGCAGCGTGGAAAGGAGCATAATGAACCCCCACTTAAATGCCCTTCTTGCCTTAAGTTTGTTTCTCATAGCAAGTTTAACCTGTACAAGCTATTTTTTAACCAGTGTGCTGGTGCACTCTGTGTTGCAAAAACATCAGAAGTACATCTTCCTACAAAAATAGGCTACCAGAAGTCACATTCAGAAACTAATGAGATTGCTTCTAAAAAACAGATGTGCAACATATAAAGGGGAAGTTTGTGTTTTAGACTAAACACAAATTTTAGTTTTTATTTTATCATCCTTTTGTTATGTACAGAGGAAGGTGAAAAACCTCAAGCCCTGCTGCAAATTCATCCCTACACACTTGCAGCACACATGGGGCTACAAAGTCCCCTAAGGAAAGCTCAGAACTGTCCAAACACCTGGTCATTGCCAGAAGCTTTAAAGATGGTTGCAACTGTCCAGACAATCTTCATTTCTCAATGCCCTTCTCCTCAGAAATCAGAAACTTCCAAGATTTATTTTTTTTTTAACTTACAAGAGTAGGCAGCAAATAATTAATGTAGTTACTTACTAAACACTTCAACTTTATGGAATCCCTCCCCCTATAGAAATGGAGAACAGCTCCTGCTGTATTCCCTGTGCCAGCTGTCAAATATTAGCTATGGGCTAACATGGCTTTCAAAACTTTATCATCCAGTGCTGCTAATTAGCCCTAATGGACCTAAGCAATATAAAGTTCTTTGATTGGTTTTCTTTGGACATTATTTCCCTTGAACAGATTTTAAGCCGTGGGCAATACCATTCTCTGTGGCTGTATCCTTCTGCTGCGCTCCCACTGGTCCAGTTCTGTCAGAAAAGCAAAGCAAACCCAAAAGGGTCACTGGCTGGACCATTTCACAAAGCAAAACACAATCTGCATTTCCTAACAGGAAGAGTACCCAATTACCTCCAGGTTGTCTGTATCACCGTCTGCAACCAAACAGTTCCAAATCCTGCTCAGCTCTCTTTTTGGAAATTATAGATAGAGAGCTGTTCACCAAGATTTTATTGCCAGACATCAGCATTTATTTCCTCCAGCATATCCCAATAGCTCATCTGACTGCACCTGGCCTTTGTTTTGTTCTTTTTCTGTTTCTTTCAACACCCTGGCTTTAATGGGATTGCAGAGCTCCCATTACAAATCTGGAAACAGAGCAGAGGATGGCCAGGCTCTGCTCAGGTCACTGCACACAGAGCACAAGAGCAGCCCCTTGCAGCTCTGGGAGCACTTCCCCTCCTGGGACCAGCCAGCACTGAAGAGCCTTCCACAGCATCTGAACGTGGCCAACACAAACGTTCCTGCTCTCATTTTTTGCCTGATCCAAGCTCCTGCCTCTCTGTTCCTCCTCTTCCCTTGTCACACCAGGGCTTCAGGTCAGGCCTGACCTGTCAGCAATGGACCTGCTCCTTGACTCAACAGTGTCAATTACAAAGGCCATGCTGATGTTGAAATGAACAGAGAAACAAAGAGCAGTGTCCATACAGAAAAGAAGTATGGACAGAAGCGTTCAGTGGAACAGTGGAATCTGAGCAGAAAAGCAATTGTATTTCTAGCATGACAAAAACATAGGCAGACAGCAATGGAGCTGGAAAATAGAGCTGTGGGTGTGGGTTGTGTTCTTTAGCCAACATAGATGATTTATTTTAGAATGACAGCACATCAAATTTCACATATCCGTCTAACAGGCTTCTGTGTCCTTATTCCCATTTGTGATACGTTATTCAAAAGATCAAAAATTCTGATTTGAGAAATTCCTGTAAATGTTCTCTCCTAAGACTGCTTTAAAGATGCCACAGGTAAATAACATCTACCTGCAGGAAACGATGCACTGGCATCCTATTGAAAAGCCCAAAAGGTAAAGCTTAAAAGCAAACCACACTTCAAGAAAACTTGTGAATTTAGTTTGAAAATGTGTTCTTTAAAACAAAGAGAATGAGATCTGAGGATTACAACTAAGATGCGTTGGAAACCGCCTGTTCAGTATGAGTCAAACCTCAAGAGTCAAAAATGCAAAACGAATGAATGTTTTAAAACTTAGAAAAGGAAGGCTTTCCCATAAGTCAATACTTATGGTTCTAATCCTCTTATCTCGAGGGAGTAGAGCAGAATTGGAAGAGCATGGAAAGGGTGACTGGAATCACCAGAGATAAGAAACTGTTTCAGACCATGGGACGACTTGATCAGCATCTTTCTGCCAGGAAACAGAAACCGAGGTGGGAGAGGTCAGAGACCTCTAAAATCATGTTGGGCAGAGCAAATAATGCTCACTGTCTCTTCTTTCTTGTGATTCAGAGGCTTTTGGAGGAAAAGGGCAGCTGTCCCTCCTGACTATGTTGTGTGAAAAACTCCAGCAGGGCGAGTTAGTGAATAGCAGGTCTCCACTGTATCTCCAACTTTAAATCAATGGGATCTGCAGCGTTAACTCCCTGAATACCTCAGTGCAAGTTCCCCCACAGAACTCAGCAATCCTTAAGAACAGCCATTCCTTACCTCAGGTGTCATCTGTCAACAACCAGGCAATGGCCCCTGCTTCTAACAGGCATTTAACCCAAGGAGAAAGAAAACAAGCAGAATATATTATATAAAAATAAACTAAATTCCTGGGAATTTGTCTTTACTTTTCAGACTGCAATGTAAAATTTTAAATTCTTAAATCTGAACAGTTTGGTGGTAGTTTACATACCTCCAACGTGGTAATCAAAATTGTCCCAAAGCTCAGCTCTCAAACAATTTTCAGATCTAAGCACCCAAAGTGATGTCAGTTGCAGGAGTGGAAAGGTGGCAGCTCTAGCAACCCTGGATGCTCAGGGATTACCTTCACCCAACTGGTACAGCCAGCCTTTGGCATCAGATTTCCTCCCAGAAGCCAGGGTATTCCCAGCAGCTCAGCCTCCAAAAGACTTTCTCATTTTCTATATTCATCTCACCCACCTGAAGGGTCATGAAAAAAATTAAATTAAAAAAAAATTTAAAAAATCAAATTAAATTTAAAAAAATAAGTTAAATATTTTTTCATCAAAGTACTAAATCTGAAATTAAAGCTTCCAGAAGGACTTGGGATATACAGCTTCCTCCAAAGGAGAGAAAGCTACAGGAACTTTCTGAAAATGCCACAATAGCTGCCACAGAAGTGCCCTCATTCTCAAACTTCTTCAGGAACGGTTCTACCCTGGACACAGTGAGGAAAGGGAACTGAAAAATACAACAGGTTACGTCACTTGAGGAGGCCCACGACCATTGAAAAAGTCCTCCATAGGGCAGAAGGAAAATAAATGTTCTTAACTGGAGGTCTCTGGCCATCTACTTTAAGACCTGCTTAGAAACAGAGTTTTGCTGCAGCTTAAGCTGTAAATGTCAACTTTTCACAGCACCTTGGCTTAAGGCTTGGAGTGTTTTAGCTTGACTTTGAGCTGGGGGAAGGAACATTTCAATTTCTTAACACTTAAAGTGCCTTATTATCAGATTAAATGCACAATATCAGCAGCAGCACTGTTGCAAGCTGATTCAATTTACACTTTAGGAAAATTCAGAAGGGCAGAAATCAAATGAATGTGCAGGGACATCAGGAAAGAAAGTACAGATGATTTGTGATCCCCATTTTCTGTACTTAGCATCTTACACCAGGAACTGGACTTTCAATCTCCAAATCATGATGTGAGGAAGGGTAACTGCTGTTTGAAGGGACAGCTTCCAAAAACATAAAAGTTATAATTAAAGTTATTAGGGACAAAGTGAAACTTCTAAGAGAGTAAAGCAAGTAATGGAGAACAATTCCATGCAGCTGGACAACTTATTCCATTATATGAGCAACAGCAGTCTAATGCTAATGAGCAGCTTCACATTTCCAATTAAATCTTACTTAACTGAAAATACTAATATACTGTTGGGAAAGCCCCATAAACATAAACACACACACCTCCCTCCCCAAATCCAATATGCTATTTCTTACATGACAAAGGTTTCTGGGATTAAATGCCAGCTAAATCCTAAAGCACCTATTTCCCAAATGGTAACCTAGGCTAGACAAAGCTCATGGCCCAAGCCTTTCAACAGGAGCATGCAGCACATCTTTATAAATGGTATTTGGTATTCAAGAAAGGAACCCCACCCTTTGAGGGTTCTGACCTCTGAACTTCCAGGCAAGGTGGAAAAGAAAACTTTAAGCCCACTCCCTGAAATGTCTTAAACCAGCTGTTCAATGGGCAGGTAACCACAGGACTGTGTTTTAGGATAGCTCCCAAAATTCCTTATACCACAGGCAATTTTGGATTATCTCCCATTGGCACAGTAACAAACAAATAGTGAGTGCTGATGCTCACCCGGAGATCCAGGAGGGTATCAGTGACCAGGGAAAGAAAGGTAGGAAGGATGCTACACCAGGGCCTAGGGACTCACAGCTCTTTCCCTCTGTGCCTTCGTTTCCTCCTCCTCACCAGCCAGCCCTCCAGCCCTAGCAAGGTGTGCTCCAGCTCCCTGGGGAATCGAGGAGTCAGGCACTGCTCCCTCAGAGAGCTGAGCACAGAGTCAGCTTTGCCTGATCTCCTCCAGCCTCCCTGCTCCTGTCATCAGGACTCTCTCTGTGATCTTTTTAAGACATACTCAGGCTCTTACATTGAGGGGAGAGACCTTAGATCCTGAGGAAAACACTGCTTAATTCCCTACCGTGGTTCAAAAACCAGCTCAGAGTAAGTCCTGTTGCTTTCCCCAGTTTTCTGAGGCACCTGTCTTTGCTGATAGATATGCAAACAACACATACTGGAGGATAAACACTTTCTCCTTGCTCTGCATAAGCAGTAATTCCAGACTTCATGGGGCACCAGGCAGCTGCACTAAGAACAGGGATGAAAAAGCTGTAGTGGGAATCTTCAGAAAAAGGAACAAGGATGAACTTTCCATGCATGAGAAAGATATGCAATGTGGCACTTGGACACGAAATAAAGATGCTTGACTCCAGTTTGAAGCAGGAAAAAAAAAAAATCAGATGGCTTTATTGTCTACTTTTTAGTATTTTTATAAACTGTTCTGATACAGACTTCTCATGATTGGTAAAAGGGAACAACACCTCTCTAGTCCCATTGGTGGGACAAGAGAAACACAATCAGCACAGCTGTACAGATTTATTTTGAGAACATAAGTTATTTACAGAAATTGTCCTTGAAAGAAAGGCTCTCCTGAGAAATCTCCCCTTGGGAAGAAATCAGCCACTGGCAGGCTGAAAACCTTTCAGACTTAGAAATATCAGGTCCACAATGCAAGAGACTTTTGTGGAAAATTATGTATGGAAATATTCACCTACTCGTATCCTTGGTAGCAAAATTTGTGTTTGACAATGTGCAGACTGGTTCCAAAACAGTCTTTATTTACAACTATGGGACTCCTGAAAATCATAAAGACTGAGTGAATAAGAAGAAAGATGTATGTTCTAGAAAGGTATTATCACAGCTGCAGTTCAACTATCTTAGCTGGATGGAAACTTCCATGGCAATTCCTATTTTAAGATATTAACATGGATGAAGGAAAGGGAAATAGCAACAGTATTAATCCTGTACTAAGTGTGATTCTAGAAAGGATTACCATGAAGAGTTAAATATTATTTCTTAGTTCCAAACCTCATGTATAAATTCCTGTCACAGCAAAGAGCACAAGCTGGGAGGACATGCAAAGATAACCAGAGTACCCATCAAATATTGTGCTTATTTCTTGTATAATTTAGATTAAGATAACTTTCTCATTGCTGCAGCACTACTGGATTGTTTTCTGCTTCTGGCTTGCAACGGGCATAAACCTGAGTGCTGACTTTTAACAACAGGCTATTGAATAACCACAGGAACGAAACAAAAAAAAAAAAATTCTTATCTAAAGCTGGCATGAAATTAAACCACTCAGCGTAAAGCTACTATGACATTAGAATTCGTGTTGTAGAGATCTGTTCACCACAAATTTCAGCTGCAGTGAACAAGACCCTCTAGGCTTATGCATACAAAGCAGTCCTCACGTCCCCTGTTCAGCTTGTTGTACGAAGCTTGTGCGAGGAGCAGCTGAAACTCAATTTTTCCAGCCTTAAACTGGAAGCCAAGGATACTGTTCTTTTTCCCCTGCCTACAGCTAAGAGCACATTGAGAACAAGCTCATCAACAACCTGGTGATGGGAGAGGTGTTCCCGTGCCTGCCTGCTGTGCACTGAGGCAGTAAAGAAGACAGCAGGCAGGATGTGCCAAAGGACAGCAGGTACAGTGCCTCCACAAAAAAATACAGGAAGCTCAAAGGGACTGTTGTAATATTTTGGTGGTTGGTTCAAGCAAGTAGATTAGGTTAACCCTTCCAAGACAAGACACTGGCTCTCTAAGCCCGTGGGAGCCTAGGGAAACAGACCTTTGTTTCCAGAAAGCAGCAACAATGGAAGAAACCAAATCATTCCAGTGTTATTTTTTCTGGACTGGCCACCTCACTGCAAAATACACAGAACTGCAGAAGCAGAGGCCTGCAGCACAAAGCTTTTCTGTTTCCTAACCAGCCAGGGCTGACACAGGAGAAGCAGCCAATATTTATTGCACAGCTCCTCTCTCTAGAGCTGTTTACCTGCTTGCTTCTCTTAAATGGGAAAGGCCAGGATGCTCTGCACTGACCTTCATGTTAAAATCCTGAGACACAGGACACCCCAGAGCATCCTGAAGAAGGCTCTGCTATCTGTTTCTGAAATCTGTCACTGGGAAAACTTTCCTACAGATTTGTGTGAAGGAAAAGGCAAGACAAGTCCTGGCTGGAGTACAAGACATTTATGGGACTGAAGGAGGCAGGTGAGAATGGTTGCACTTAAAAGAGCAAGATGAAAAATGAGAAATGTGAGGAGTACCATCAAATTTAATCTACCCTGGTATGAGGAAGGAGAGCAAAAAACCTCAGATAACCTGGCACAATTGCACATACACAATCCCAGCTGAATCCAGACATTTCAGACCTATTAACTATAACCATGTACCAGAGCAGATACAACCCAGAAACACACAACTGATCCGGAAATTAAAGCAAAATATCCTATTTCTTTCACGCATAGAGCCCTCAAATCCAATATTTTGGTTTCTGATGTCTTCTGAAAGCTAAAATCATCAAAATCATTAATTCACACAACAGACGCTTCACTGACAGCATGAAAAATGCTTTGAACCACATTCCAAAACAAGTACTCCCTTTATATGAGAGAGAACTCTTCAGAATTTGTTCTGCTACAAAGAACCCTCTTAGTTCAAGTCCCTCTGCTTCAAACAATACTCTCTGATCAATAAAAATCTCACACGGTGGTGGTTGCCTCACTGTGAGCTTTCAACAGCCACGAGGCAATTATTTAAACCACACTTAGGATTATCTATTAAATAACTGAGGCTGATGAACCCTTTGGAGAGGGAGGAATCAACAACAGAATGAAAACGTGTATCAGGACCTGCAGCCTCTCCCAGACAGGATTTCCCAACTGGCCAAATGTCCTTGACAGCATTATGAGGACTGTGCAAACTCTTCAGTGGTTTTATGTGAGTGAACTTGCTCTTTATTTAGAGAATTCCTGTAAGGAAACCCCGACATGCCTGGCACAAAATGAGCCCAAATCTACATCTTCCAAACCTGCTGGTCCTTCAGAGCAGTGTGTGGTGGTCTTACCACAGAAGGGAGATAAAGGAATTCTTTGTCTTTAGTGCTGTATAACACAGGGCCAGATCCACACTGATAAAACAAGGGGCTGAAATTGCACACACACCCTTATGAGAACTGAATTGGTGAAAAGACATTCCTGCTTTTAAAGAGGGAAAACAATGCATCCAAAACTGGCATTTGGTGCCAACCTATGACATTGAAGGCAGGGTGTGGGGTTTTAACATGCCCTTCTCTTTGGCACATTGCGAGATTTCAAACCTGCCTACCCTTCAGCACCAAGATAAAAAGTTACTGAAAACAAAAACATATTAAGTACCCTCCCTATACTGCAGATGTGAAAGTGGGCCTGGACATTAATAATTTCCATTTACTAAGGAAAAAAAAAAAAAAAAAATAAAGGAATCTATACTATCTCTAGAGTTAGCCAAAAAGGGAAAATTATGTCACCACTAGAAAGAGTCCCACAGAACTTCAGTTAAAAAGTGCACCTTCACTCCACCAAAAACACTGAAATGTTTTCAATTCTGACTAAAAATTTGATTATTGTGGAATATTTAATTTTATTTACAGCATTCGTAGCTTTTATGTGAATCCTTCTCCATGCCGTAGGAGAAGCTGAGGAATTTCACATTTTTCTTTTTCCTTTGATTTGAACAAAAAGGAAACTCAAACTGAACTATTTAATATTCTTTATATAAAATAAAAACATAAAATTAAAAATTTGAAATGCTCTCACATAAAGCTTGTTTCTCACCTCACCAAACTGATTTGGTAATATTTTGGAGAACTTATACTGAATAGTTAATGTCAAAGAATTTTCAACAGAAGAGATTAGATCCCTGCCTTCTCCAAAAGGACAGAAAAAAGAATGTACAATGTGCTTTCTTCTGGAAGCGTGCAGGGCAGGACACAACAAGCAAACAAAACCCAACACAAAATCAGAGAACTTGTAATTAAGCCATTTTCATTATAACATTAGCACTCATTTTTAGATCTAAAATTAGATTTTACTCTGAGAAATTTTATCTGACGTGCATAGTCTTGAATATTTTAGAGGGCAACACAATTAACAAATAGCCAATAGCTTGTACAGCAGAACATTACTTCATCCTTTACTTGTTCTAGTACTTGCTTATATCATAAGATTACTGGGAATTTCTGGAAGGAGAGAGTTTACCATATAAAAACATCCAATCTCATGGAGACCTTCTTGCAGCAAGCTTCATACCACAAACACATGTCCAGCTTTGTGCTTGAGGACCTTTATTCACTGGCCAGTGTAGCTCAGTTATTTTCTGATTTTGTGATACCTGAGGAACAATCCACTGGCTTTGATAGGCAGAAAACTATAGCAGAAGTGTTACGAATAATCCTACTGACTCATAATTATGTCTTACTGTCATTGTCTTTACAATTTTTTCATACAAAAGATTAAGGAGTAATCAAATTGAGGAGAAACTGCAACAGGATGAGAGGTGTCTGCAGTGCTCCCCATGATTATGTTTCTATCATCTCTACAATGACAGTTGTACCAGCTGTGGGCAATTCACTTTCTCAATTCATTGAAATCAAGACTTTTCTCTTTTTAGAAAGAAAGAAGAATTCTTTTAATGCATTTAACTCTAAATCAAACAGTGAGCTCCCAAGACCCCCACTCAAAATTACTATGATCTGGTGGCCCATGCCCAAAGAGGTGCATAACATAAAAACTAACTCACTCAAAGGGGATATATCCAAAAGCCAAGCAGAATAATCAGCTTGAGAAGTGGGACTTGATTTTATTAAGGAGCATCAGTTGTAATGCCAACATGCCTGTTTGGATACATTCAAATGCATCTCTGAAAGGAAAAGTGGCCTCATCAAGTCATTTCTCACAAGAAAAACTCACCCAAATTATTTTCATTTCATCTGCAGACAGAAAACCTCATGGGTTTATTAGCCATTCCTGCTTTCTGTTAGAACAGATTCCTGTGCCCAGAGTCAAAACCAATCTCACAGACCCACAGACATTTCTCAAACAGACATGGAGATTGTTTCTTGCAGAGCCATTACACAGCACTTTCCCCTCTACATCCCCCCACCTTGGGGTTTGTCTGTTTAGGTGGAAAGATCCTAAAGGAGCAGTACATTTCCACCTGGGTCCAGTGGACCTGTCACACTGAGTAAAGCCATGCTGCCACCTCTGCACCAGCCAGCAGTGACCACCCAGGGAACACAGAGACAAGTACATGGACAGAATTACTGTACCCTGAGGGTTTCTGAAGCTGAAGACATAGGAAGGACAGATCACCATGCCTAATATTTAACTGCACATGTTCTCTCCAAACATCTGTTTCACCTGCACCTCATGAGCATGTTTGGCCTCCTTTTATTTTTTTTTTTAGGCCTCAAAATATCCCATGGACATGAGTTACGTGATACAGCTACAACATGCCAAAATAAGATGGGGTTTCATTTGCTTTAAGCTGCATGCTTGATAACTTTACCAGATTGCCCACATATGTGAACTCCAAGCAACAGTGAGAAACCATCTCCAAATAAATCATCTCTTCCCTCGCCTCTCATGAGGACTTTCTAGACCATTTTCATCTCTCTCCTTACTGTTTTCTTCCAGGGTGACAATCCAGATTAGCTTTTCCCCTGTGTAGAAGCTGTTTAGTTCTCTTAACCTTCGCTGCAATTTTTTCCTATTTCTGCCCTGTGACCTGAGTGACCAGAGTACTGCAACTACCCCAGGGAAATGCAGAGTGATACTTGCCTAACGTTGACTCCTTCTATCAAACTGCCACAGGTAAAACACCAGTTCCAGTCATTGATACACACACAGAATCAGCAGCTATTCAGTAAAGCTGTGCCACAAGAGATGTGGGAATGCTGCAGCAGCCCCCTTGTTAGAGGGCAGAAATGAGCCAAGGTACAGACTTCTTGTTTATCATAGCAGGAAAAGGGCCCTGGTTTATTCCTTTTTACAGCTCAGCCATCCTGACTCCAACCATTCCCTGACCCTGGCTGCAGCAGCTCCTGCTGTAGGTTTCCCTTGCAGCCTCTGACTGCTGGGTATTTCCTGCTGAACTCTGCCTGCAGGGATCAGTTTGCAGCCTCTGAGTGCAGCTTTTACCCAGCCAGACTGTGACTGCAGCTTCCAACAACAGGCTCTGAACACAGACCCAGACTGACCTCACAGCAGGGATTCTCTCTCCCCAGGATCCTCCTCCATGGTTCTCTCCCTCCAGCTCCTCAAGGTGCCCCCTCCATGACAGTGCTCCCCTCCCCAGCTCAGCCCCTCTTTTATCCCACTCACCCTTATTGGATACAGCTGTGACTCATCAGGGGTGAGGCTGTACTGGGTAATTAACACAGCTGCTAGTGATCAGGGCTGAGGTCACCTGTATTCCCCTCTCCTACACGGGAACAAGTAACATTTTCAACATTTGAAACAGAGTCTTGATTTTCAGGTACCTCTGGAACACAGTACAGAGGAGGCACAAGTCCCCCCGATATTCTGTCCCCAAAGGATCCCAGCAACACAGAAACCTATCTGTGATCCCATCCATGACCCCAGTTAAAAACAACATGCTTAAACCTCAGCTATTTCTGCTGAAGTAATGCAGTCCAACAGTAGCTGTTTTCTGTGTCTCAAAGCCCAGGAAGTCAGAGTCACTGCACCCCACGGCTTTTCTCCTCTTTCTCAGTAAGCATGACAAAAAGGGCTCAGTGTTTCCAGCATTCAAGAAGTAGGGTGAAAACCAGAATGTCTTATCTACCAGGCTCTGAATTTTAGCACCATCCCACAGAAAGTATTTCATGGACACTGCCCCTTAATCATGTGTTTTGTTTTCCTGCACTAAAAATGTCAGCTCCAGTTAGGGGATTAGGTACTTCTGGTTCTGGCTGAACTAGTTCCCCCACTTACCTTAATTTGACTATCTCCTTAGACTTGAAATAGTTCCAGTGTCCAGTCTATCCCTCACCAACACAAAACCAGGTGACGTTTGACTTGTGGCCCCATCATGGAGCCCAAGTAGTGAGCAAAAATATTTCATATTTCTGGCAAGAGCTCACCAATGTTCATTTGCTCTGGAACTTCACCTGAGCATTTACAAATCAGCCATACAAAGGCTGTGGCTGAAAAGCAGATGATGGATTCCTCATTGCATGTTGTAGCTGGCAGCAAGAAAATTAATGGTATGATTTAATGAGGTTGCCGTTTCATTCTAAACAAGCACAGCTGACTCCGCCTAGCATCTGGCTTAGCAGAAAATTTCCACCTTATTTTATAACATGGGCAAAAGTTTAATGAAAATGAAGCCAAAATGGTGACTTGCACATCAATGAAGCTGAACGATTAAGGTAAGCCATAAGTGAAAGAAAACATGGAGCCACAGAACAGGTAAGCCATTATATATCTCCCAGTAGCAATATAACTCAGGCACAATTTTAGAACAGACAGAAATTCTTGAGGCGGCAGCAAATAAATCAGAGAGGCTACCAGTTCAAAAGCTGACGGTGTATATATGATTCAAAGCCTACCTGCTGTCAGGTATTGACAGGACACAGAATTTCTGCAATCATCTGGCCAAAGGGTTAACGGGATAAGCAGTGACAAGCTCACACAGACAACAGGAGGAGAAATATTGACTCAGCTCTGGCCTCAGATGCCTGCCTGCAGCTCTCCTTAGCGTCAGAAGTGACTCCATGCACGTGTCTGCTGTCAGCACTTCACTCACAGACCTTCCCTATCAGGAAGCATTTCGAATCCATTTCCTTCATTACTATTCAGCCTTCCCTCTCAGCAGGCATTGCCAGATGCAGCCACTTCCTCAAGCACTCCAGGAAGCTGCTGCCTTCACTTATTTATGAAATTACATTTGGCCGCTTTCTTCAGCGTGCAAAGGAGGTTGGTACCCAGAAACACAACACATTTGTTGTGTGTGCTCAGCTTGACTGCTGAAGGGTCCTCCAGAGTCACCCATCCACACCCAGTGCACACTTGGACATTAATCCCTCACATGATCATACCCAGACAAGGGCCTGTGACAAGGGACCAATTAACAGGCATGTGTCACATCACAGGACAGATGGGCAACTGCCAGGTGCTCACAAAGGTCCTGTGCAGCACCCCCAGCAGCCTCCAGGAGGTAAGAATCCAGAAATAAGGCATCCCAATCTCTAGGGATACTTGCCTGAGCCAGGAAACAGCTTTGCTTTTAACACTGGATATGTACAGTGGATATGTACAGTGACTTCCCTGTACCACTTGTTAATGCTGATGCAGAAACACAGCTGTTGAGAGATTTTTATCTGCTCCATAGTTTTCCCAGAGATACTTGATGAGGTTCCATAACTAAACACGGAGAATTCCTTTTCAGCAGGACTGCAGCAGGGTGGTGGAAAAAATTAACAAGATTGCAAAGAGCATATGCTTTCAGAAATATTGGAATATTATATCTTAGCCACTGTTCATCCAGCCCTTGAATCATTTCATTTCCTCCCAAAGATAGCAGTTATTTTGGTCTGTTTGACAGCATTACCTATGGACAAAGAGCACACCCTGTTGAACCCAATCTTACCAGTGCTTCCCTGCCTTCCTAATAATCTACTTTTTGATAATCTTCTATTTTTAACTCTCTGCTCACACAGGCACTGCAATATTCTTCATGCAGAAAATAAAATTGTACAGATATACCTGGAAAATAATGCAAACCTTTATAAGTAAGCTAAATGCTCAATGGGGCTTTTATTTTTTAATAAACTGAGAGGAATGAACTCTTGCAGTGTTCTTGATACTTTGATCACCCAAGTCTTTTGCTTTAAATATGATTAAAAATCTATTGTGTTATTCTGTGACCGATCCGATGTAACTGCAATGACTATCTCCTGATGAACAATACTCTGTAATTCTGAACTATTTATTTCTTTTTTGTACTGTTCAATACAGTTTTTTTCACAGAAATATCACAAGTACTGTTGTACTCTCTTAATAGGCTAGGATATGAACAAAGTTTGGATAATTAGGGAAAAAAATACCTTTTTTTTTCTAATCTGTTAAAAGTAATTTAAAGATATTTTTCCTTGTTAAAAATGGCAACACTAAACTGAAATTCTGCAAAAGTTTAACATAATTTACGAGTAAGAGGACAGTAGAGTTAACCCAGTTCAGCGGTTGTTCTTTACCGCCTCAGTTTCTTCTGTTTTCTAAAACAATTTTAACAATTGTCCTTTTTAACCAGATTTCCTATGGATCACATCCCGGCAATGAATGCAAGCTTTAAAGAGTGTTTGTTTTATATATTAATATCTATTTTTTTCTTTTTCCACTTAGACAGGAAAAATTTCAAAATCCCCAGATTTTGAGAAATTAATTAATTTTAGGGACAATAAGGCTCCTTCCTCCAGTCTTGCTGCAGAGACTGTAACTTCACAACACAACTTTCACTCTGCTAACTTCAGCTGAAGCAGAGGATGGGCACCCCGAGCCCTTTGGCATGCTGGCACAGTCTGGCAGCACATGGGAAACATGTTATTGAAATCACTCAGCTGTGTAGGAAATAATTAGAAGTTAAATATTGTTTGGAGAAACCACTGGGGAAATGCTTTAGGTCATGGATAAAGTCAATAAAACGGAACTGTTCGTGGAAGATTTCTGACCAGAAAAGAGAAATACACAGGTCAAAGAAATTAGTAGCAAAGAACTCTTTATTGGTTGGATTCATCACAAAAGGAAAAGAACAGCAATTACATCATTTGCTGCTCCAGGAGATGAAGTACACACATGACCTGGAATGTTTTTGCTAATAGATTACACCTATTACAATGCATTAGAATAATAAAAAAAAAAAGATAATTGTTAATCCAATTTCTGCAAGCATTTAAATGTTCAACCCTAATAAAAGGACCTAATTAGATTACACTGATAAATGCAAATGTCTTCAAAATAGCTGCAAGCAAACACATGTGCCTTGATGGTTTGCAACGAGAATTGACAAGTGGAAAGCAGATGGCAACGTGAAAGACTTCAGTTCTCCTGGAGCCATGAGCTATGAAAGCTCTCAGAGGTTCGTGTTTCAGCTTTAGCAAGCTCAGAAAATACCTTTAATTGGCAATCACCTGGGCAAGGATTGCCACAAGGGTGAGCGACGACAGAGAAAAGCACTTGCTAATTTTTCATGTAGAGCTAACCCCATAAAATGTGGAGGGGAAGGAGGACAAATACCAAAAACTGATAATGAATAATACCCAGAAAGAAAGGGTAACATGAGGCAATGAGATTTAAGGTAACTCAGGCTTTGAATGAGCGTTTCTTGCCTGGAAATATAGCTACCAGGCCATGCAGCCTTGCACTTTACTTAAAGTAACAAAGTCAGAAAAGAAAGGTGCAAATATTGTGGGTCATGAGAGGGGCTCCTGGAACCCCTTTAGTAACCCAGGGCACTTCAGGAGGATTTCAGCCATGCTCACCAAAGATTCAAGGTGTTTGATCAGTTCCAATTAGGTAACTTCCAACCTGTTCTAGATCTGAGCATCTTCTGCTTGATCCTTTTTCATCCCTCAGGTTTTGCTGCTTGCATTTTGCCTTTTGAAACACCTCCCGAGGCCTCAGTCCCCAGGGACCTGCAGAGACTAATTAGAAAGGAAAGGTGAGTGCTCTCAAGCCTGCCACAAGCTGACTTCAACTATCCTGTGCCTACTTTTTCCCTTGTCCCCTTTGGTTAAGAAACAATACAGCTATTCAAATTTTGATTCATTAGTTGGAAAATTAAGCAATTAATGCACACAACATCTGTGGGCAATGATTTATCAAACACTGTTATAGGGACCAAAGTATAAATTGAAGTTAATTTCAAGAGCTGGAGGCTTAATGTATCTTCAGGAAAAAAAAAAAAAAATAAGAAGTGAGAGAGAATGACTCTTCACAGAACCTAAACCTCCTGGCAATTAGAAATGGGAAGATATTCATAGGTGTGATGAAGAACAAAGAAGGAACGATTACAGCAGCCCAGAAAGGATAATTTCTGAAGAATAGTTTTATTCGAATCTCTGCAGAACTACACACTCATCTAAAAAAATACAGTCAGTGATCTGGCTTTGTACATGCCACTGAACTTCATCTATATGATGCAAATCCTGTAGGTACTCAATATTTAAAAGTGGTTTTGAGGAAAAAATGTATTACATGAGAACAATGAGAACTCTTCTAATCAAGGTAATTGTGAACGTGATTTTGTGTCATCTTGATTAAACAACTATTTTGCAGACTGTTAACAAGTTTCATTAAGAGTAAATTATATTTTTTTCTCCTGCAAAATTAAGAGAGCATTAGAGGGAATTATCAGTCCTCACTGATTTTATCAAGGATTATATCAATATTTGATTTTTTTTTAATCAGAAAGCCTCTCATGCAAAATACTGCTGATCTTTTTTACTGATCTGCTTTCAAGAAGCAATGAAAGCAGCTAAAAATGCCAACAGTATATACTTATGGCACAGAATAATCTATAGTTTTGGTGGTAAATATAGAAAGGTTTATCAGATGACAGCTGAAAGATACCTTCCCCTGCACTGCTCCATTTCCAAGCTATTGTTCCTTGCCAGAGAAAACTGGGAATTTATACACCCCTGTCCAAAAACCACATTACTATGGGGGATGTTATCAACAGGAAAATAACAAGAGCATTACAACTTCATCTCCACCAAAAGAAAAAAAAAAAGTCAATAATTTGTCTTTTTAATTCAATCTAAAAAAAATTCTGGCTTTTGGAGGGTTGAAGATTTTAATTATTACTCCCAGAGTTTTGTATGACAGTCACATAATCTTTGCAATACTTTTGTGACATTGCTTACGAGTTTGAGAGCTTCAAACCAACCAATTTAAACACAAATTCCTACACATTCCTATTTAACCAAAATATCTTTTTTTTTTTCCCCATTTGAATCAAGTACTTGATTCAAATTAGATTTTATTACTCCTTAGTTTGGACTCTGAGAGCAGTTAGAGGCACTGGAACCACAATCCAGAAGTACCCCCATCACCTTCTTGTTCTCTGCAGACACATAAATTAACCCTTCTCCACATAACATGCATATGTTGCACACTCTGTCCAAATATTTTCTTCCAAATTAAGACTAAACTGGGTAGCTTACCACAAGCCCTTCATTTTTTTGGCACCACCGTAAAGCCTTTAATATCTTTACACATTTGCACAGAGGGAGGTCTAAGAGCAGCATTAATCAGACAAGAACAAAAGTAGAATTCTGCCTTTAAACTGAGATCCAAACCTTTCTTATCCATTTGAATAGAGCAGGAAGACTCCTACTCCCCAGCAGACATATCAGGTACAATATTATGGGGCAATTTAAGGAGCAAAGGTTTTTGTGAAGTGTTCAGCAAAATAAACATTTGGACATATCCAAACTGATCTCTCACACAGTGAATTTTAGGTGACAAAACCCCAAATGGTCAGTGTTAGGTTCAAAAATATCTGCTTTATCTTTTTTGTCTTTTTCTCTTTCTTCTAATTCTGTCTTCTTGGAATTTTTTTAGTAACATAAAATTGAATGGGCTTAGAGTTTGCTTAGTTGGATGGGGCAAGTTAATGCTTTGAGAAGTGTTTGATGTTGATTAAATGTTGCACTAAACCTTTTGCAAAAGTTCTCTGATTTTTTTTTTTTTTTTTTGAAGTTGCCAGTAAAGCTCTTTCTGCTGCTTTGACCTCTTGAGAATATCTTGTGGGTATTTCACGTGTGTGTCTGACCCAGGGTGTATGAACAACCATAAGCCCATTTAAAAACCCTTTTGAGTGAGTTGTTTAGAGGCCTTACAGAAGCATACACAGTGGAGCCAGTGCAGGCCACTGTGGAGCTGGTGCAGGGCTGTGTGGGAGGCAGAGCCCCCCAGAAGGGAGCCCTGGGCTCCAATCCAACACCACATATCACTGGTTACCCCATCTTCCTGAAGGGCAGCAGCTCCCAGTAGCTCCCATCAGCACACTTCACCTCTTTCCTAGGTTTAATTAATATCCAGCCCCTGTCTCTGGAAAGCTGCCAGGCTGAGCAGAGAGCAGTTCACTTCCATCAGGCTTCTCTCTGTAGCAGGTGAGCTGCCAAGGCAGGTATTTGCACAGCTTCAGAGCGAGCTGCATGTAAATCCCCCAGCTGCAGGAAAACCATACAGTGTTTGACTTGGCCTTTAGACACACACCCAAGAGTAACAGAGGCTGCAGTAACTTCTGGGAAGTGACTCCAAAGCGATGCAACTGATAAACAGAATGTAGACAAAAATACACTGCTCAACAGGACACATGATCGTTATAACAGGGAAGCCTGGACAGAGTCCTCTGGCAAAGAAATTAGAATTTTTACTATAGAAAGGGAATTTTTATATGAATTTATGCTGGGCAAAGATTATACATGATGGGAACCCTCTCCTTGAGGAAGAGTCTTAATCTTTTATCCTATTTTGTACATCTCTACAATTTCAAAGAATCAGGAATGGTTTGGATTGAAAAGGACCTTAAAGCTCACCTTGTTCCACCCTCTGCCATGGACAGGGACACCTCCCACTATTCCAGGCTGCTCCAAGCCCTGTCCAGGCAGGCCTTGGACATTTCCAGGTATCCAGGGACAGCCAGCTGCTCTGGGCATCCTGTGCGAGGCCCTCACCACCCTCACATTTCTTCCCAATATCCCATCTAGCCCTGCCCTCTGGCCCTGGGAAGCCATTCCTCCTTGTCCTGGCACACTAGACCCTTCCAAAACATCTTTCTCCACATCCTGGTTTAAAGGACAGATGTCTGCCAAGAAAGGCCTGAACCTCCCTTGGAATGGAGAATACGACCTCCTTCCCTCTGAATCGTTATGACTTTGAATTTAAGGGGCTTTCAGGCAAAGATCTGGGGGATGGAATAGCAGTTCTTTACTAGTATGTATGTGTGTAACAAGGCACACAAACCCCAGCAATGGCAGCAACATCAAACGGGGCAGGAGCCCTGTCCCAGCCTCTCCCGTGGGTGCAGTTCCAGTCATGGCCAGCAGGGGCGCCGGTGGCTCCCGGCCGGGCAAGGCGGGTGCGATCACAGAATCACAGAATCACAGAATCACAGAATCACAGAATCACAGAATTTCTAGGTTGGAAGAGA
>VWYO01016087.1:10000-15311 GCA_013400275.1 Rhadina sibilatrix | reverse complement strand
GAGTTGTGTGTGGGAGACAGCGTCAAAGGCCTTGCTGAATGCGATGATTCCTCCGCGGCTGCAGGGGGCTCTGTGGGCGGTGGCCATGGCGGCTGTGGCAGGCGGGAGGGGTGGGGAAGGGCCTTCCTCTGTGAACCCCCAGGGCAGCCGGCCCCAGAGCCACCCTGGGACTGAGCAGGGAAATGAGCTGTAGCAGGGACCTCGGAGCAGCGGCTGGGACGGCAGAGGAGGGCAGACCCTGGGGGTGGCAAATCTAAGCGTAGCATTAAGCCCCAAGCAGTGGCAGAGGCAGAAGCAGTGGGGGTCCCAGTGGACAGTGGATGTCGGGCTAAAGTGCTGCAAAAAACCCGAAAACAGCAGGGCTGGGCAGCAGCCAGGCTCCCAAAAACAGCTGGCAGACACTCCCTTGGAGGGGGTAGAGGGGCACAGTCCTGGGTTTTCCTCTGAGGCACCTGAGTAGATGGGAGTGTCCTTCTCAGTGAGATTGGGTGTTGAGAAGGTCCAAAGGCCGCTCTTACCCACAAGCAGGAGCAGCAGTAAAAGACAGAGCTCCACAGTGGCAGCAAATTCTTCCCACAGCAACCACAGCCTGGCCATCCCTCCAATCTGAGGGCAAGAGCGAGCGAGGAGCTGAGCCAGTCCCTCAGCCCCCAGCCAAAACCTTGCGGTATTTCTGCACTTCCCAAGAGGAGGCCCCCGAGCTAGGAGACTGCAGCCAGCTGCACTCTTCCCCCTCCTCTTCTCAGCCACATCTTTTGTCTTAAGTATCGTCGTTACCATCTTTTAGGCAACAAATGAGAGAAAATTCCCTCAGAGAACGATAAATAAAAAAAAAGGAAAAATCCTAACCTCCAACACGCCATCTTTCCTTCAGGCAGGACAACTGCAGAATTTCTGCAGAAGGAATCCCTGAAGCAAAGCACCAATTCCTATCAACTACCGACTCACAAGAAACATAAAACACCATTTTTCCCAGTCCAGAAGGACCCCAGAGACACAAGAAGGAGCTGCTCCAGCATCCCTGACTCTCTATGTCACAAACAGCCCCAGACAGACCCTTGGGGACACATGTTCAAGTGTTTGTGAATGTTAGGGAATTTCGCTGATGTGAGAATGAATTACATCAAAGGAAAAAAATCTGCTTTGAAATTCTGTAAAATAAAATTACTTTGCCTTAAGTTCACACATTTAGTTTAGTCATGAAAACTTTCTGAAAGAACCACTAGGTTTTATTTTATATATCAAAGAGCAAGCAACTAAATTTTTTTTATTACCATTGAGACTTGCAAGAAACTGATAAACATTTACATTTACTGTAAAAAATTAAGTTTCTGAGTCAACAGTGTATTATATATTTGTCTTAATTGGGCTGATTTTAGCCTCCTTAAATTCTGCCTAATTTTTTAACTTGGACTTTTATTTGTTGCAGAGTTTCTCATAAAAATCTGCAAACGAATTACAAACTGTGGTTAATGAGCTATGCATAAACTTTCTCTTTTTCTTTATCATTCATACCATCTGCTTTGGCTGTTTTATTATCAGCCTGCAAGCCAGTAATCTATCTACTTTATTTCCTATCTCACTTGGAAAAAAAAAAAAAAATGAGAAATCCACTGGAGTTTTCAAACTCCCTCTTTTCTCAGAGTTTTCTTTGAGTGATGCCTTATTGTCTAATCTGCATCATGCTCTCGTTTTCTCCACTGCAAAATGGAGACTTCCATTTAAAAAGCCCTTTGGATTTCCAACACGCCCCAGATAGGACAGCAATTCCAAGATCAAATCAATCTATTTTAACCTTCTCCCCCGTTGCTAGTTAGAAAAAATACTTCTTTCCCTCCCCACCATTCCTATTGCAATCTTTACTGACTACAGATTTGATGTAAAATAACAACTATGGGTTTGCAGGAAAAAAAATTAAAAATTGGAGTCTTTATGTCTTATCTATCCATGTAGAAGTATTTCAGCCCAGCCTTTTCTCTGCACACTACAGTTTAATATGTGCTTTGATAGAGATGTTCCTTCCCTTCCAGGTAGGGCCAGAAAAATTCTGTATGTCTATATTTTGACATGTTCCATCACAGAAGTATCACTGGAATGTTTTTTTTTTCTCTCATTTTGTCTAAAAATATCATTAAAAACTTGAATTATTGTCTTCTGAGCTAGGCTAATACTGCATATGAATAGGACAAGAATAAGAAATAGGGCCAAGTTCTACAAAAATCAATGAAAATCCCCTTAAATTCCGTGTTCACTGGAATACAACCATCACTAAGCAGGTTAAGGAAAAGTTTCATCATGGTCTCTCCCTTCAAATTTAGCCATTATTTTCAGAACTGACAGTTGGGTAACATTTGTTCTTTATAATGCAATGACTGGCTTGAGGAAAAGTTGGAAAAGCCAGCAACAAGAACAAGGCTTTATTTAATGAGGGTGAATTTGTGAGAAATGATCCCAAAGTGAGCAACTGTTAACCACTAAGCTGAAAACCAGCTTTTGAATCCTCTGCAGATTTCCTAGCAGAGCTGCTGTTCTTGTGCTAAGCTCTACAGAGACTTTAATCCATTTTGCACCCGAAAAGGGGAGTGAAATTATTACAGTTTCAAATGCAAGCTCGGGGGAACTTAGCCTGGTGCTGAAAACTGATACTGAACTGAGCAAAAAAAGGAGGGGAAAAAAAGCCTTGATAGATATTCTGAGGTGTCATGACTGTCTTGGGCATGCTGTGTACAAAAAGAACCTGGTAGGGTCTATTATGAGTTCATGTATTCTTAGCCTTCACCAGCTGTGTTTTCTCACTTCCTTGTGCTCTCACATACATTATAGCACTTCAGCAGTAACCAGCACACCAGCAAAGCTGGCTGTTTCCCATGTTTTCTGATATACTATTTGCTTTATAAGCCAAAACAAGCCTAACTGAACAATTTGTATTTTTGCTTCAGTTTATTCTCGGTAAATGTCGGCAATAAGAAGAACCTCTTCTCTCCAGATACAGAAACTTGCCAAAACAGAGAAAAGAGTGCAGGTACCTGCTCTAAACTGCTTTGAAGCCCACAGAAAGACCATGGGAAACATTCATCTCTCTTAACTGCAATGATTTTAAACTGGTCCACTCTGAGCTGGTTGCAGGGACCGCCACAATCCAAAACCGTTCTGTCTTCAAGCACAATTCATCACCCTGTGCATGCACCGATCTCCCCCTGCCGGCCATGAAGAGGACCCAGATGGGCAGTTTAGGTCAGGGAGCCAATTTTTAACACTGCTGGGGTTAAGTGAGATCCATTGCTATTGACTGGGATGGAATGGGTTCCAGCAGAATGTAAAGCCAGGCAGGAGTCTGTGGCCAAGGAGGGCTATGATTTCTGCATCTCCAGTCCCACCCATCAGTCACTAAACACTGTACTCTTTGTCATGGACAAGCTTTCACTTCAGGGAGTCCTAAAGCAGCGTGCCAGTGCAGGGAAGAGCAAACACCAAGCATGTCAATAAATTTTCAGGAAGGAAACACAGGTTGACTCTACTTCTTCTAGAGCCGTTGACATCTGCTACATTTCTCTTCTAATTAATCTCCATTTGTACCATGTGAAGAGAAACACAGTTTGTAAACAAGGCACCAGGGCACCAGGCAGGGGTTGTGACACCTGGGCAGGTCACACATCCAAACTCACACAGCAGAAGCTCTTACTGCAACTGCTTTGCTTCTTAGTGCAATAATACCAATATATTCTTCTCATGCCAAGTAAGTTGTCATTTAGTAGTAAGGGTACCATGCTTAGGGCTAATTATCCCTGACTGGTGTCAATAATTAGCTGTGGGCCAGAAGATAATAAGGTCCTTTTCCAGTGTGTTCCAGAAAAATACAGGTTGCTGTAATTCCTATGTTGCAGTACTTGGGTTCACAGAAAGGCAGGAAACCAGGAAGCAGCGCTGCTTTTCAGTTTCCATGCTCCATGTCCACAAAAACACTTAAAGGATAACAGCAAAGGGCAACTCTAAGGAAATCAGCAGTCATTAGACCACCCATGTCTTTGCTAGGCTTCAGTAAAAGGGAGAGTTTAAGCTCTGGTTAAGGATTGAGCACCCTTGAAGTTATTTTCAGAACCTACAATTGATACACTTGTCTGTCCTTATCTCTCTTTTGTCCAGTTTCTGAGGTCTGTTGTACACTAAACCCAGGCAAGAATAAAGCTGTCACTCCTGTGATCTTACTTGACACAGGTTTTCCTTTGCTTGCTGTTCCAGGCTGCAGTTCTGCACTGCTTTTCCCACTAGGCCACTTAACTTGCTTCCACCCAGCTCAGCTAAAAGCACAACTGCTTAAATGCAGAAAACTTTTAAAGAAGAGTTGGAAGCAGTTCAGAAGCAATCTTTCTGCCATAAAATTTCTGCTAGCAACTAAGGGTTTAAAAAGTTATCCCTTAGCTGGAGATATATATATAAACACACAGGCACATATATGTATACACATATATACATACATATTTATAAACATACATATATGTGTCTGTCTATACATATGCACCCTATATATACACATTTATTTACATTTATATTTATATTTATATTTATATTTATATTTATATTTATATTTATATTTATATTTATATTTATATTTATATTTATATTTATATTTATATTTATAAATACAGTGCATCTAAATCACCATTTCAGTTCATACAGGATTTTGGTTTGAGGAGAATCCCCTCAGTCCTCCTTCACCACCCTTAGACCACTCGAGGGAGAGGTCTCAGAACACACAAACAGACATATTTTGGAGGAACTTAAACCAGGTGTGCTTCATTTGCTGCTGATGCCAATTCAGTTCAAGAGCCCAGAGCAGTGCTAGACCAAAATAACCTCCCCAAACCAAATCTAATCCTGTAGCACCCTCCCACATGCCAGGATGGACATAGTCAGTCCTATCTGTGTTCCTGGCCTGGGAGCCCTTCTCCTCCCAAGATCTTGCCACCTTTAAAAGGAAGGAGGCCATTAAAATGCTCTTTCCCCTGGAGAAAGGGGATATGTCATCTACTCCCCTGCACTACATTACAGGCCATGAAATACTAGCCTTTATTATTTTACTCACCAGAAACACACTTCTGCAGGGCTTCTGGGGAAGAAATGAGGCTGTCTTCCCCTGACTAAAATAATTGATAGCAGTGGACCTCCACCACTGCCAGCCAGCCCAGCTGCAAACCAGGAACAACCAAGGACCAAGACTCCAATTTCATTGTGTCAGCTGTGGGCATTGGTGTCCACTCATCCAAAGGAGTAACTGATTCTCAAAAATGATTTCTCCAAGCTGAATAAGAAC
>VWYO01016087.1:0-7500 GCA_013400275.1 Rhadina sibilatrix | reverse complement strand
GTGCTTGCAGTGCTCCAGAGCACATAAAGAGCCTTCCCACACTCAAGAGCAGAACAAGGAACAGCAACTTAATCCACAGAAACTGGGTTCAAGTGCCCTTATATAGTGATCCTTGTTTGAGAGAATGTCCCTCTCACTAAAGCAGTCATGATTTCAGGGCTGGAAAATCCATCTCAAACCAAGCTGTGGCTGCACCACCTACTCTGTCTAAACACTGGTTTAATCACAAAACAAGTCAAATATAAAAACCAGCAATAAGTTCTGCAGTTAATCTGCCTGTAATGATTGTTCTGTGTTTTGTCTATAGAGAGACTGAGTGACCGCTGAGCAAGAATTTCTAATTTAGTCTTTTGTAATCACTCAGTCTCTAATATCATAAATATCCTTGGAATGGATGGATGGATGGATGGATGGATGGATGGATGGATGGATGGATGTGTCCCACACATAGGCCTACCTCACCTGGACATCCTGTTGCAGTTTCCCAGCTTTAGCTATGTGCTTTTCAAAAAGAAATACCTGAAGAACCATCTGACAGCAGCATTTTTTCAGCCTATATGAGGAGCATTGGAGCATTTATTTGGAATATACACAGCCCTCGAGATCTTACCAAAGAAAGTCTGGCAACAAAGAAAGCCTTTAGCAACCTCACATCATCTGCATGAAACTGGAGAGGAGCTCTGGAGGGGACAGACAAAGGAGGGCAGCACTGCACTGCTCATTCCCTGGACCAGCTGCATGAGAACCAATGGTTCCGAGCTCAGATTTCTGGTATTGCTCCAAGAGAATCCAACTGGAGCAAAATGGACAACTTGGAGCACACTCTGACAGCAACAGCCAAACCTCCCTGTGTCCTGAGGACATCCCATAAGGTATTCCATTATACACTTCACCCCATGCCCATGATTCCATAAATAACGGACTAAACGCAGGATACACTTGAACTGCTTGAATGCAAAATAAAAATTTCGTCTGCTTCAGTGGAACATTTGTTTTGTTTATCTGTCTGAAGTACTGAAAATGGACTGTGTATTTCAACTTACTTGCAGCTGCAGTCGTCAGGAGGCTTTCTTATATATCTGAAGTAGATGCTCCCACATTTTCATAAAACATTGAAATGTATGAAGAACTGAACTTGTGCTCTCACTTGTTTTTTTCAGAGTTAACTTAGACAATACCTTAGAGAGTGCCTCAGACCCTGAGCCACCTCCCCACTGCTCTATTTAATGAGAATACTTAGTTTCAATATTATTTTACAGCATGTTCAATCTGACATGTCTCCAATTTGCTAACTACAAAATGTGATTATTCCATAAAATGACATTGCCTATTAAAAATGAAAGAAATACAATTTAATTTAAATTGTATTACTAATTTACATCTACATATAGCTTATTAACTGCTGCTGGCCTCTCAGTGGGTAGGCAAGATAGGAAATGTTTCAATTTATGTGATAATTAGAGTAAGACCAGGGGTTCTTTCCATATTTAAAGTGCATTTCTTCCCTGAAGAGTGACTTTTGAGACATCTCTCTGGTAAATTCCATATTTCTCTCTTAAACATTGAGAAATTGTTTGGGTTACAAGTAGAAGTGCCTTTTCTAATTCTGAAACCTATAACATCCATCAAAATCCAACTGGGTTTGCTCCTTGTCATATTACTAAAACTCCAATGTAGGCAAGTATTACATTATTTTGATGGAAAAAAAGATGTCCCTGGTTACAGATATTGGGGTCATTTTCAGCCTGGTCTTCCCAGTGACTTAAAAAAGAATTATCACAGTCAGGAAAATAGAGTGTGTCCTTCACCAAAATATTAGTTTTTTATGGTTGGCTTAGATTGGTTTGCTCCATCCTGGAGAAAGTTTTGGCTCTGTAATTGAGATTTTTGCTCAGGTTCTCCATGAGAAATAATTTACAATGAGATTCAAAAAATTCATGGTATTGAGACAGCTAATTTGAGAGAGTGTGAACATAATAATAAAATAAAGGTTACTTTTGCTGGATTAGTAGGGATTTATTCCATATCTGACCTTTCATCTTTATATTTATGAATGCAAGAAAACTGCCCTCATTACTAAGATAGAACTCCTGTTTAGGCTTTTAGTGACACCTGGCAAAACAGCATAAGGCAGCCCTTTTCCTCCTCACAGCAGGACAAGGGGGGCTCACACAGCAGCTTGTGCTGCTGGACCCCTCACACTGCTCTGGAAGCAAATGTTCTGGGTGTTCTGGAGTACATCTACATAAAGCACGAGGGAGAGTTTCTAATGGAGAAGCAGTTTTCATTATTTCAGGAGGTTCCTAACTTGCCAATGAATAGGGAAGTTCCTTGTCCATTTTGTCAGGATGCCACAGCCAGCTACTAAATACCTACTGCTTCATGCCACAGTGGTGTTCTTGGAGGTGGAATTTAGATCTTCTTATACTCTCCTGATACTTATTCCAGTTTATTGGATCATTAACATCATTCAAACCCCAGCTGCTCTCATGGCAAGTGCTGCAAGCAGGCCATGCTCACATTTTGTGCCTGCCAGCCCTCTTGTCTGATGCCTGACAACACTGGCTCCCACGCAGCCAATTTCATTCTGACACAGAATCTGCCCTTTGTAATTTGTGCCACAATTCCAAGGTGCTCCCTCTATCGTAATGCCCCTCACCAGAGACAATCTCACAAGAATATGACAAGGCTCTGTGAGAGAAATGTTAAACCTTGCCTTTGGTCATTTCTACAGACACTACAAACACTGTGATAACTTCGTCAGCTCTTCTGTTGATGTGGGTTTTGTGGAAGAACTCTGGATTTTATTGACTTAAGCAAGATGATTATCTAGTCAGAAACTCCTGTACAGAAAGCATATCACAGTTGCTGTGCAATCAAATAGTGTCAGAAGTGTGGACCTGGCCTGTTTAAGTTTGTCAAAGGATCTTTTTGATAAATTAGTAATTAACTCTCCAGAGCCCAAAAGACTGAAATCTTTCTAAAACCCATTTAAAAATGACAATGCTACACCATCTGCAATCACACCTGGTCATGCACAGAGGTATGGATCCTAGTTAAAAGTCACCTCTGGCCAGAATATTTTGGCTTGGAAGGGACCTTAAAGCCCATCCCTACCATGGGCAGAGACACCTTCCACTGTCCCAGGCTGCTCCAAGCCCCAAAGTCCAACCTGGCCTTGGGCACTGCCAGGGATCCAGGGGCAGCCACAGCTGCTCTGGGCACCCTGTGCCAGGGCCTGCCCACCCTCCCAGGGAACAATTCCTTCTGTATATCTAATCTAAACCTGCCCTCCTTCTCCTTAGGGCCATACCCCCTTGCAAATATCTCCCCCTACAAACCTGTGATATGTGATCTCTGCATCTAGACAGAAAAAAAATTATCCATGCCACTTCTCGAGGATGCATCTGAAACCTTATACAAGAAAACTGTTAAAAATAATACAACAGTCAATTTTTGTCCCTCCTTCTGTTTACAACATTTTCTTGAATAGAAATATTTCTTTAATTTTAAAAATATTTATAGTGTTTGAATATGATGAGCATTTCACTTTCCTTGATTTTGCTTATGCCAAAAAGAAAATTCTATTTTTTTATTTCTTTTAACAGCTTTTTTGTATAGTTTCTTGTCTTCAATCATCATTTCCTTCAAAAGGGTAAGATATCCGATGTATCCTTTTAGTGTAAAGAGAGAATAACTCTATTCCCTGAAAATTTCAGCCTTAGTTTTCCATGAAGTCATTTCCTTTTGCATTTAGCTCACACATACACCCAGTATTAATAATTTCCTCAGGAGACAGCCTAAGCTGACAGTGAATGTGTTCATCTCAATATGACTCCTGATCCATGAGGGGTGCAACAGGGCCTTGGCAACTGCTGCTACCTCCACGTTCAAGGTTTAAATAACACTTTCTTTACTGTGGGCTTGTAGAGCATTAGCCTGAAGTCCTGAAACAGTTAGCAATATACAAGGAGACTCCCAAAATCAATAAAATAGCCTGTCATGTCTGCTCAAACAAATAAAAAACTGTCACCATCCTTGTGTGTATCTTTTAAACATTTATTTCCTCCATAGCTCAGGGCAGTTTACGTAGCACAAGTTCAGCAACATGTCAAAAAATATTGTTAAGGACCCAACGCTGAGATCTGTCAGGGTTTTTAGCACTCTAAGAAAGAGAAAGGACATTTCACAGTGTTTGGTTGAAGAACAGCAGGAAAAAAAACCCCAATAAAACAAAACACCAAAAATACCAACCATCCCAAAAACAAACAAACAAAAAACCCCACACCCACTACCTGCAGGTGCTGTTACATTAAAGGAGTTGCAAAATCAAATCATTGCAGGAAACCCTAAAAAAGTCCCCAAAAAAGATATCAGTAACTCAGTCACCAATCAGAATAGACACAGGATTTGCAATTCTGTGTTTGGAAAATGTCGGGAGCTGCAGAAGAAACACAGCAACACCAAACTCAGATTAGCTGAACTGGCATGCAAACAAAACCCCCGGGACGTGGCGATGTGCAGAGCACAAACCATGCATGAGCCTGTGATGATACATCACCACGGGCTGAAGCTGATGGTATAAATCCCAACTGCCCTTGATGTCACCCTTTAATCCTGATGTTCTATCACTTCTCATCTTGCATCAGTGTACTTTCAGTTTTGGGATCACAGTTTAATGGCAGATGAAGGCCTCATCTCTTCACCACTGACATATCAGAATAGACTATTAAACAGCAGCTGGCTCTAACTGAGCATTCCTGAAGAAATCACATCTTGCTCTCACAGGGATTACACTTCTTACCTCAGTTTGGATTTCAGCCAATCAAAAATACCTCAATTAAAATAGTTTCTGACATTTCTGATTAATTTGCTATGACAAATCGTTTGCATATACCATAGTTCCTTTTTTTTTTTTTTTTTTTTTTTTTTTTTTTTTTTTTTTTTTTGTTTTCCTTAGCAGTAACTACTAGACCAGAGATATCCTTGGGGAAAAATAATGGGACTTTGAAGATGAAAAACCCCAACCAAACAGGTCTTGTTCCAGTCCAAGTTACAGGTGGAAATGCCATGATTTAATCAGGAATGTCATGTACACACTGCTCTCCTTCAGTACAAGACTGTCAGACCTCTCACCAGAGAATCCACTTTGCCCAAGAACCCTTCAGGGATGTCTGTCACTATTAGAACAGATGGGACCAGTAACTCTGGACTTGATTTTGTTTGCTGTCTGACATTTTGTTGAAGCTGTATTTTTATTTTGGAGGATGGTACTCAGAAGAAACGTTTCTCAGTGTAAATTATAAAAAAATGAGCATTCTGTAGAAAGAACTTTTTTTCTTACATATTTTTACATCTTCCAGCCAAATTTGTCCCCCATTCTCACCTGATTTTACAAGCACTGGTACCATGTGAATACTCTTTAAAAAATCAAACGAGGAAGCAAGACAAATGTGAATGTATCAAGAAAAAAAAAAGAGTCCCTTTTTACAGGCTTATTCAGAGGCTGTAACATTCTGCTTAAGCCAACCCCAAAGCAGCCTGACAGCTGTTTGTTTCCTTGAGTGGTTCTGTGTTTTTCCAGTGCTGAACTCAGACTTTCAGATTCTGTGGCTTAACAGTCACCACCACGAAAGGAGGAGCTTGTGAAGACGTGGAGAAGCCAAAATTTGGTAATAGAGACTTTTCGTAGGATAATCTAGAGACTTAAATGTAGGCTTAAAATTGGAAAGGTATTCCTGTAAATGAAATTTTTAGCTTTGGCAATGTTTTTGTTTTCTCAAGATTGCTTTCTTTTACTATTACAGCCACTTAATTCTCTTTCTCATACAGCAAAACACAGTTTGTGTTGTTGCTGAATAGCAGCTGTTTTCTGCCTGGAACTTCAGCAGCAAATTCTAAAGTATATCAACTTATATTGGGAAAAATATGTATTGATTTTCAGTTGAATGGTCTTCCTTGCTTGCTTTACAGAAACAGTATTGCTTTTCCTGCACACTACCTACCTTCTAAAGCTTATGCTTTTCAAACTACATATGGTCCAAGCAAAATCAAGAGATATTAATTAAATGCAAATCAGAGATTTAAAAGTAAATCTGAAAATTATTAAAACTCCCGACTTAGAGCAAAACTAGCAAGTCTCTATTGCCTATCATTTTCTGTACTCCACTAAAAACATCCTGAAGAGAAGTGGAAGGCCAGAGCACCTCAGTGACAGAAAACAACACTTTCAAAAGAACAGAAAATAGGCTTGTTTCATAATGAAGTGTATATTTTCATTTTATTACCTCAACTTCTGGCCTTATCTCAGGATCTGATGTTACCAAATTTCATTGTGAGAAGCAGCTCATGGCAAAGGATAATATTCAAATATGATATTTGAGCTATTTTACTGGACATTCAACTGTCCTGAGTAAATGGGGAGTGCAGACAGTGAGAAATGTTACCTTGGAAATGCTGCTTTTCCTTTTATATTAAAAACTATTTTTTGAGAAACCTTATCTGAGAGAAATCTGTTGCCAGTCATTTTTCAGCCAAGTAGATGATCTTAGCATCAGGTTTTTGTAAAAAATTCACCTAACAAAATTAGACAGTGCGCACGTTAATTACTGCAGAATCAGGACTTAAGTCAATTTACAACATCTCGTAACTTATTTATGCCCCGTGTTGTATTTGCTCACTTTGTTATTCAATTCTCCTTTTTAGCAAGTAGAAATCATTTCCAAAATCAGAATTTTTTACTGAAGATCTCAAGATTCTGAAAGAATTATAACTCGAATGTCAGATAAATGAGGGAAGATAAGTCTGGAGCTTTTCTTAAAGGAGAAATGGGAATATTAAGGAAGAAAGTGCTATAAAGCTAGCGAGAATAAGAGCTGAAGGCAAATAAACTCATCTTAATTCATCGTTTGTTACAAAAATGGATGATGGGGTAACCAAAGCAGATGTAACAGGCAGCAAGATGCTGTGCACTGCTTAGACACTTTACGCCAGTTTGGTCTGATTTTAATTGATTGAACGTGAGCAAAATAATTGTCACAAGGGAGAGGTCTCAACATGGAATCTCACTGGTTCCAATGTTGATTGGGCTTTATTTAGGAACCTCCAGCAAGAGTTTGGAACAAATACCCAGCGCAACAATGCTGCTGGCAGACTAAGCTGTCTCTTAGCAAAGAGCAATGCAGAGGCCTAATTGAACAGACAGACCCAAGAAGAAGAAACCCAAACAGAAAGATGGAAAACATGGGTATCTTTCTTGGCAGGCATAAGGACAGACACTGAGGGCCATCCCCAGTGCACAGAGCCCTTCCCAAAATCCAGCCAGAGGCCCCCACCGAGGAATGGGAGGCACTTCATACCAGCACAGCTCATTGTTCACCTCTGTGCATCCACAGGTGGCCAAACCACGCTGGTCCCAGAACAGCACAACACCAACAAGAGTGGGACTCAGAGCTTGCCCACCAGGCCTGTGCTGTATGGACAGTGTCTTGGTTTGGAAAG
>VWYO01016085.1:131127-179750 GCA_013400275.1 Rhadina sibilatrix | reverse complement strand
CGCAAGCGGCGGCTGCTGCTCGCCCTGGCCCTGCTGCGCCCGCCGCCCGCCTCCGCTGTCGCCTGCTTCTCCGGGGGGACAGTGGGGAGCGGGCGGCGATGCGTCCGAGCCACCCCGGGGGGCGCACAGGTGTGTGGGGGCGCCTTGGAGGGCGGGCGAGGGGCTGAAGGGGCGCCGGGAGCTGTAGAGGGCGGAGGGGTGGGCAGTGAGGGGCTGAGAGGGCGCCGGGAGCTGTAGAGGGCTGAGGGGCGGGCAGTGAGGGGCTGAGAGGGCGCCGGTGCCCGCAGCGCTGTTCCGCCGGCTCTGAGAGCACCTCCCGGTTCGTCCTTGCCTTGCCGGTATCGCGCCCGCCGCCCCGGGGAACGCGGCGGGGACCGGGGGCTCTCGGAGGCCGGGACCCGCGGGGACACTCGTGCACAGTGGCCAGGGGTGTCGTGGGGTCTCCTTGGGGACAAGCATTAAAACCTTCAGTGTCTTTGAACGGACGCGGAAGGCGTGTATTGTGAACAACTTGTGCTGACAGCTTATTCTGCCGTTGTGTGCGGGAAGGGAGTTGGAGTTGGAACACTTCCTGTCAGCTATGGCAGGCTGTAATACGTCCTAGTGAATTATTTTTTATTACAAGCAAACTGTTGAGTACTTTATCTTAAACTAAGTCCAGCTTTCAGTAATTCACGTGCATTTTTCAAAGTGGCTTAAGGAAGTGTGTCCCAAAGACTGAGGGAATGAACTTTCATAAACTCTCAGCTTGTAATGCTCTTTGATAATAAACTTTTTTATTCCCTCAGATTACTGAGTAAATTTTCTTTGTCACCTGCCTTGATTAGTTTTTCCTGACAGGCAAAATTCTGTCAGGGACTACAGTCAGCTTTATGTTACTAGATAAGATGAGCAGGGTAAACTGAAAGGGTAAATTTTGGAGGTTTTAATTTTGGCACTTGTGCAAGAGGCTGAGGGGTAAAGTCGATGCAGATCAAATATTTTAGCCATATATTTGCATACATTAAAATATACCTGAATGCTCAGTATTGTGTGGTGTTCCTGGAGATGTATTTCAGCTGTTAGGGAGCAAACAGCAATGTTATCATGGTGATGAATAGGACTATTAATTATATTCCTGCTTTCCTTTTGAATGAGTTTATTTTCATGTGAGAAATGCCAGTCCCTGCTGATCAGTTTTAATTGCCACGTGTCACTAAATGCAGATTTGCTGAACTAGAAAGCTAATACTACATCTATATATATATATACACACATATGTGTTCATCTCTTTGACTTTTTAGTTTCTAGGCATTTTTGTGTTAGGAAGTGGTCAATTAATGCATTTTTTTAATTGTCTGGTAATGAATTTTCACTTTTGCATCAAGCTCTCTTTGGCTGAAAATTAGAATTCATGAAATGTACAAGCGTTCATTTTATTAAACAAAAACTCTACAGGAGGCTCAAACTTAAGTGTTTTTTGTTATAATGCCTTTCAGAATTTTGGGGCATGTTTTTTCAAATATTTAATTAAATTTGCTGACAGAGGAAGCTGTGTTGCCCTGACAGTATGGACTTTACAGAGGTACACATCTGCTGTGGCACAGGTACGCCAGAGCTCCTCACTGCTGGGGTAAAACCCCAACTGGAAGCAAACTCCACAGCCACAGTTCTCCTTTAATTGATGTAATTACACAAATGGCAGAGGTTTGTGGCAGCAGAACTGTGTCAGTCAAGAGGTGTGCCTGTTGCAGCCTGGTGAACAGTACAGCCATAGCTTAACTTCTGAGGAAAAATGGGATTAAAGGAAGGAAGAATGAACATGAGAGCAAAGTTGTAACCATTCTTATGAAAAAGTTAATTTCAAAGACTTGGTTCTCATCCTTCTACTCTGCTTTACATTCAAGTAGTACTTGGTCTCCTGTCTTCATAGTTTCATTACCATTGTAATTTTTTTAAGCTTACAATTAATTGTAAGCCTAGTTCTATTACAAAACAGTATATGTATTTTCTGTGGCATTTAGTACCATGAGAGTCAAATACAATAGAGTTGTTTGGATGCTCTTGCATTACAGATCCAAATCTTTTTTTCCCCTCACACTTTATTTTTCAGTAGCTTTGATTCAAGTCTTGCTTCTCTGAATACTAAGGCATGTAACATTTGTATCCTGGAGAGGAAAAAAAGCTAAATTTATGGAGGGGAAAAACAGGTTTCCTAGATATTGTGGAACTGGGATCAGGCCTCATTTTTTTGATATTGAGATCAGTTTGTATTTCCACAACTACAGCTCCTTCAATTCACCCTGCTGTGGCTGGAGCCAGCAGGGGCTTATCATGTCAAAACTTGTGTTTGAAATTTAGGATCTCTGCTGAGTAGAGAACTGGCACATTGGCTTGATAAACTTTTATGAGTAACTGAACAATTGCTGTTGTTTTTTTTCCTAGGAAGCTTGTGGGAGTTTTTTGTTTTGTTCTGTTGGGTTTTGTTTTGTGGGGTGGTTTTTTTTGTTTTGTTTTGTTTTTTTGTTTTTTGTTTTTTGTTTTTTGTTGGTTTGGTTTTTCTGGTAGAAGTTTGCCTGTATCCAAAATAAAAGCAATAACAAAGTCTATTCAGTGTAAATATGGGAATTAAATGAATCTAAAAATTAGTTAAATTAGCTAAATGGAAAGAAAATAGTTTTTGATTGGAAAGATCTAAAAGCCCTTAACTAAGGATAATTATTTTCCTAGGAATCTTTATGAGCAAAGAAATACACTGAGGAGTTTGTTTTGGGGAGAACTTTGGCAGTTGTAGAAAGAAGGGCTGTGTAAATTATTGTAACTGTAACAGTACAAAATAGAGACTTTCCTTCCATTATCTTGCCCTTCCAGCTGCCAGTGATAAAGAGCTGGTTCTTCTGCAGAACTTAATAATATCCCTTGCTCTGGAAGGGCTTGCAAGAAAAGTTTCAGGTATTTTTGTTACATTAAGTTATATTTTACCTTGGTTTTTTATTTATTTATTTTCACCTGAAGCTCGGTCTGTTCTGTAAAATGGCACTGATGTTTATTGTCCATACATTTTCATGAGTTTGTAGCATTGCTAAATTCTCTTCTCTGGACTCTGAAGGTGCAGTTGGACAGGCTCTGGCAGTCAGCAGTCCTCACTGCTTTGTAAGGGGCTATTTGAATTTCTTTGAATTTTCAAAATCCCTTTAGAGAGGAGGCATTGCTGCTGAGCAGAGCAGCAATCCCATATGTCTGCCTATAAAATTGAACATCTAAAATTGCTGTGAGAAAGGGTGCTCCAGCCCTGGAGGTGTTCAAGGCCAGGTGGGATGGGCTTGGAGCAGCCTGGTGTCGTGGAAGGTGTCCCTGCCCATGGCAGAGGGTGACACTGGATGAGTTTTGAGATCCCTTCTTTTGTTCTGTACACATCCATCCAACTGTCCAGAGCAATTGCACATTGGCCACTGTTAAATGTAGCTCCAGTGAAGTTTATTTTGTTCATACTGATGACAGTTTAGCCTGTCTTTATACCAGAATATTTTCACCTTTTTCTCTCATTTTCCTCCACTCTTTCCTATTCATCATTCCTTTTCTTGCCTTGTAAACTCAGCAGGATTAACTGTGGGACTTAAATGCTGCAGGGGAACTTGAATCCCACCTTCAGTTATCTTTTCTGTTACAGTTCGTTTAAAAAAAAATCCCCATGAGATGAGTGCATCATGTCTGGAACACAGCATATCATATTCCAGACAGAAGCTTCTAAGTGTGGGTTTGACCTTGCACAAATGTGTTTAATCCCTGTTGTTTGTTTGCATTTGTAGTATTTAAACTACTACCCACAGTCATGACACTTTAACAACATGACTTCTATGTGCAATCAGTACTAGACATCTGTTTCATCCTTTAGAGTTTATAGAACCATATCCAAAAATACATTAAAAGAACATAATGGTGCAGAGTCAGACATTCAGGAGTTAGGAAATGCCAGAATTTGAGCTCCCTGCATTATTTCTTAAATTCTGAAATAAGCAAGACTTGCTTCTGATTCTTTAAAGCAATAACTTGCTTCTTTTATGTGCTGTGATTAGATTCAAGTATGACTTTTCTTTGTAGTCTTAAAGCTCTTGGGAGCCCTGGTGAGGGAAAGGGGAGTCCTAAGTCTTCTTGCAGGATGTGTGGAGATTGGCACCGAATGCTTCAGCCCCTCTCATTTGGCAGTTTTGCTGTCAGTACTGGGATGGTCAGAAGAATTACCAGTGAAGGAAATTGTTCACCTTGTTTAACTCTTTGCTTCCTTGCTCAGATTTGTTTTTTAGCAGGAGCTGGAGAGAGGATTGAAACCTGCAGTCTTGCAGGCTCAAGGCTGAAAATAAGAACAACTTTTTCTGTGTATCTTGTGCAAAACCTTTAATGTTTTTGCTGTCTTAACCCCATGACTGTTCATAGCTTCAGTCAAGAAATCAGGCTATCTATCTAATGCAGTAATTGAGACCAAATCTGCTGGTGTTTTAGTAGAAGTTGTTTCTGTTTGCTTCATATTTCAGTCAGAAGTGAACTCTGAGAACTTTGAGGTCAGAAGAGATGGATTTTTAGTAAAGAATTTTTATGATGTCCTGTGCGTACAGTCTAGAAAACAATAATTAGCTACTTTCCAATACTGCTGAAGCATAATAATTTTTCCATTATTTTTTCTGTTTATGACACTGTCATCATTCCTGTGGAAAGTGTCTTCCTTTAGATGGAATCCTCTGTGCTGAGAAAAAGCTGTCAAGTTATGAGTGTGTCTACAAGGAAGTGCTTTAGAAATGCAGCTCCTTTGTTTAACCTAGATCTTGGAAGTATCAGGATGGTTCATCCGGGCCAGTTAGCTCTGCTAAATGCAAAATGTATAATTATGATGTTCACTCTTTCTCTGTATATAATGGCATATAATAGAAATGTTTGGAATAGCAGGTCCATGTGATGACTTGTGGAGAAATGATTTTAATTTTCTTTGAAATGACTCATGAAGTTATTACTTGAGATATGTCTTAGGAAGAAAAGGATGTTTAAGGCAAGGTATAAATATATGATGGTGCTACTGTTTGTCAAGGTTAAAATTAGCCCTTTTTATGACCAAGTTGTTTTTGGTTGGTGGGGGTTTTTTGTGTGTGTGTGTTGGGGTTTTTTTGTTTTTGTTTGTTTGTTTTCTGTTTGTCCTTTGCCATGGGCTGGTGAGCAGCTCTTTTGCTCTTGGTGTGATTGTTATATGGAGTGAGATGGATGGTTAATACTGTAAGCAGTGAAAGATTGAATATTGAGTATCAGAGCTGATGTGGTACCATCAGTGCTGACCAGGAGAGGTCCCTGTGTTTTGCCATGGGGAAGCATTGCCAGCCAGTCCCTCTGAGGAAAAGAAATGGTCCTGTTAAACTAATTTGGTCCTTTAAAATATAAAAATATGGATTGCTTTGCAAGGTAACGTGTAGAGTGTGGTGCAGTTGGTGCCAGCAGTTGGTGCCAGCTGTGTATTCCAGGTTAAGATGCATTGAGGGATCTGTGAATATTGCACGTATTGTGTCCTGGTAACCTAAAACTTGCTGCCAGCCCTGCTTCACTTTCCCATAGTCCCAGTGCTTCTCAGGCAAAAGCTGTAGCTTTGATTTGCCTTCTAGAGACAAGCATGGCGTGAGCTAAGCTAAGAGGAGCTGGGAATGGCAGAACCCATAAGCATAAAAATAACATTTCTTAATGAAAAACAGGACAAAAGACTATTTGAAAGAATTCAGAAGACAACCTGGGAGAAAATTAAAATGAGAGGAAAGGGAAAACTGGGATATTGTTGTACAGAAGAAACAAAGTCTGATGAGAGTGGGGATTCAGGGAAGGGAAATTCAGTTCATTGTCACTGAGCATTTCTGATGTGTGAATGTAATTTATTTTACAGCTGCTCCCCACCAATTTTCTTTTTCTGTGGTCAGTTGTTAAGAAACAAAGCCGTCTGCCTTCTTTTCATGTTATGCTTGTTTACAGAAACTAGATGAATATTCTCTGAATGTGAAGTGCATGTTCTGCATGACTCTGTTTTCATTTCTCTCTATTTTTTTTTCCTTTTTTTTTTTTTCTTTCTCCTCCTGTTTTATTCTGTAGATTCCACCAATATGCAGGCAAAGATCATGGCATAATCTGGGAGGGAATTATTCAAGGCCATTATTGGAGCATTCAGAGGTGGGTATAGATTGTTCTTCCAACTTGCAGGTCATGAGAAACTTAAGCCCTTGGAGCATCTTTCAGTTTCGACTGCTATTACTTTCATTTCTTTTAATTTCACTATTTACAGTTCTGAAGTTAAATGGCAACTTACATTTCTGAACTCTTTGGGATCTCTGCAAGTCTGGAAGTCTTTTTGAATCTCTGCAAACTAATGATAACTTCAAAATAACACGAAGTTATTGTGTTATTGTGATAACACAATAACTTCAAAAGAGAGTTTTTAAAAGTTCTTGTGGGTTTTGTGTGGTGATATTTAGATTCATTTATTAAGCACAGAAAATACCCAGATAAGGAACAGCCAGGTAGGAAACACTGAGTTTTCCTTCAATATGTAGGGCTTTATTCCTTCAAAATTCTGCGTAAGCTGTAGAATATTCTCATAGTTGAGTGCCAGGATGTCAGGCTATTACTCTTATGAGCTTTGTTTGCCTAAAAACCAGTGCAAACACAAGGAGGATGCAATTTTTCCTGTTCGTGGAAGAATTATTACATATTTCTGAGTAACACACTTGTTTGAGTGAAGCTAAGAAATGTATTTGTCTTGCTTTTTTGTTTTTAATTATAAAATAATAACCACTCATAACTGACTTAAGTAACTAAAATCTTTTGAGAGTCATTGTGACTTCAAAGTATGAAATCTACTTAGATTGGGTTTTTAATAATGCTTTTCTTTAAAATGTGAAAAGTGACATTTTAATCTGGGAAACCCTGTGGTCTGCTATCAACCAACATACATAAAATAAGATTGCTAATGAGCTTTTACATAAAGCATATTTACATAACTTGAACCTGGAAATTGTCAACATGTAGCAAATCTTTTAAACAAAAAGCAAATTCTTTTTGTAAAAGCTTTAACAGGTCAATTGTTTGTGGCAGGCACTTTGAACTTGGAAAAATGCCTGGTGGTAGTGAGTTGTTATTTTTTAGTACATTTGCATGTATAAATATATTCAGAAATGTTCTTCAGGGGATCTTGGCTACATGCTAAGAGAAGTGAGCATTTGTTTTTAACAAGCAGGTTCTTTTCCAAACTGCCCCTCTCCATGGATTGCAGCAGGGCCTCTGGAATGGGATAACTTGTGCCCATTCCCATCCTGGTAGGAAAGACTAGTGTGAAGCAGATTTCTCTATTTATTTTGCCCTCAAGTAAAGTTACTCTTAAAAACATGGAAAAAGTATTGTTTAAATGTGTTCCACTTTACCTATTACTGTGCCTGAGTATGGTTATCCTCCAAAAGCTCAAGGTTTTTCCTGTGTTCTTCAGTTCATTTTCAATATTTAAGGATCTGTTATCTTTCCCTCCCAGCTGCTTGGAACATGCTCTTTGCTGCTAGGATTATTATATCTCTTTTTTATTATTGTTTTCTTAAGCAAGGTAAGGTTTTTAGGGGGAAGTGAGACCTTTTATTAAAAGAAGTTTAAACTGTTTGACAGTGAGGGAGGCAAAACAGGCCAGTAGTAGTTCTTTCTGCCGGCTTTTATGTGCCTGTTTCCTGAGGTTCTGGCAAACTGACTTTTCATTTTCACACAGATCCTGCCCAGATGGCAACTGATAGAGAAGAGGATGTGTTGGCATGGTCATGCTGGTGGAGGGCTTCACACAGATCCAAAGGAAGGGGTAAAACTCGCTCAATTATTGTTGCTTTTTAAATAAAAAATGTTACCAGCTTCCCCAAAAAAACTAAACCTAAAAACTGAAGACCTCAAGCAACAATTTGTCCACAATTCTCTTGGTAGATACATAAATATTGTAGCCACTCCTGTTAAATTGTCAATGTAGACTTGTTAGCTCTTAAATCACCAAATGTTTATGATAATGGTGTTGAAGGGTTTTATTTATTTTATTAAAAATACCGTTTTACTGTTACACGCTCCCTTGAAATTGGCCTAAATTAGATTCTTTGGATGGAAAATATGTTTTCTTGTCGTTCACTGGTTTGTTGATCTTGTTTGTGACTGATATTTCCCTGTGACTTGGCAGACAAGATAGTAGAAATCAGCTCGTGGGTTATTGCATCAGTTGGTAAAATCACACTTGAAATGGGAGGGGAGAGAAGCAATTAAACTGTGTGTATTTTTACTTGGAATTAATGGTAATACATCTGGTATATTTTGACTGTATTTCTATTCAGGAAGCACATTAAAGTAATTATGATGGTATATGAGGAGAAACAGGATCTTTTATTAGACCAAATGATTACAATCAGAAAATGAGGCAAACTTTTGGTTAAAACAGGACAACATCAACTGTGTGATTGAAATTGCCAAATCAAAGCTCTTGAGTGTAGAGAACTTGCATCTTCTCATTTCCTGGGCACACTTATTTCTGATGCTTTGTGTATTTGCAGAATCATTCTGTGTGAATGGTTATAACTTGTTCAGACTTGGGTGGAATCTTCCCTAAAATTAGTGGAGACCATGTTGATGATAAACTGAATTTTCAGTTTCAGAATCCAGGTCTTTCAGGGTGCTTTGCTGGTTTAAGTGTTCTGAGGATGTCTCTCCTACAGCCTCAGTTGTAAAGAAATTGAAGAGTTCAACTTCGAATTTTCTTTCAAGTTTTCATCTGAGAATTGCCCCTTCATTGAATCCAGACCTGTTTGTGCTACAGGCAGAAGTCGGGAGAGGTGTATGTTTTATAGTAAGAGGGAATTTCATAAGCTGAGGTGTAGCCAGCTTGTTTTAGTAAACATCTGTGATCTTTTCTGCATGAGGCACAGGGGGAAACAAAATAATTGGCCATCTTCAGTCGGTGGTATCAGTGGCTCTGCATGTACATTAACTTCAGACTCATTTTTAGACCCTCCTTGCAACAGGTGTAAGCTCTTTTCAGAGATTTCCTGGGCAAAACCAACTTCAGACCTTACTGATTCTCCTTCTCTGTTTCACATATTTAAATTTCAGGCTTTTCTCTGGTCAGAAAGGAAATGGAAGGTTCTGTTTACTACAACATAAGTAGCCTTAAGGGATGATGGATGTTGCTTAATGCTAAAACTCACTAGCAGTATGTTACCCAAAAATTTTGATGCCAGATGATATTTTTTTTAATCTGCTGGCAGTGTAAAATTCCATTGGCATTCTCTCTTCAGCCCCTACTTGCAGCAATTCCTGTATAAATCAATCCCTTGCAGCAATTCCTGTATAAATCAATCCCTTAACTTCTTTATTCCAATAAATGCTGCTGTAACGTGGCTAACACAGGACATGGTCACTTAAGGCTGTTGTCTAACTAAACAAATACCAGCTGTCCAGGAGAAAGCAGCAAGAACCAGTTGTGGAAGAGATGAAATGTGTGAAGAGTGGAAAAAAAATGGGGTAACATTGGGTTTGCCAGGAATTTCTCAGCAAAACTGAAGGAAGGAAATATTCTGCTGCTCCAAGTGCATTTCCTGTATCTCACGTGTATGTGCACTTGTATTCAGTGTGTAAAAATACTGGCACCCCATTTACCACATTTTTCCCCCCTAGGATTATACTTCTAGGAGAACTGCAGGTGAGATACCTGTCAGCTCTATTACACCTTTCCCTATTCCGGATTTTTTCTGACAAACCAGGGTGTTCATTCTGACTTTGGGAGTGACATTTAAATTGCCCTTTTTACAGCAGCTTCTGCATGTACAGAGCTGAATCCTAAGGATGAGCACAGAGTGAAGGGCACATTACCTTCATCTCACATGTAACTACTAGAGAAACTTAGACTTTTTTAAATTCCAAAATAACTTTTACTTACAGCCATGGCTGCTGTGCTGAGCACTGAGATCAGAACTGGTCTTAACCAGCTTTATGGATTTTTTTGGTGGTGGTTGGGAGAATAACCTCATGCAGGAGGAAAAAACTTGTGCTGGTACAATAAGAGGGGGGATGATAGAGCTCCCTGAGGGAGCACACATGGAGCCAGAACTGTCTCTTTCTCTATTCATCAGCAGTGACAGCTTAAATTCGAGTCAAACTACCACTTTCTTACATCCCTCTTCTGACAGCTCATCATCCTGGCACGGGCTTTATCCACCAAGTGACAGGGTCAGCCCAGTGAATGCCTCGCAGTGCTCAATAACCATGGAGATTGTGAAGAGGAATTATGGCTTTCTTTTTTCCCCCCTCTTTAGGTATTTTAAAAGGTCCAGAACCTGGATTGGGATGGGCAGAAGGGACAGGAAGTTGGTCAACGGCCATTCTTTTGCAAAAAATCTTCAGTATTGCATAGTGTGTTTTAAAAATGTGCTGCGCTCAAAAAGAGGAAAAGGCTTTCATTCTTTGCTCCCTGCTGTATTCGATTTATAATATTTTTCCTTCCGTTCCTTGCATTTCTGTAGAAATAGACCGTGAAAAAAAATGTAAAACATTGCTTGTATTTAAAAGCAGGTAAAATAAATTCATCTCTTAACCTTTTTATGTACCTGAGAGAATCAAAAAAGGGCCTGAGTGCATTGAACAGATTGCTCATTTTAATTCTTAATGTTGCCACTTGCATATTTAAACAATTTTTAACTCATGTTTCTGTACAACAGTAACATTTATTTCATGGTAAACTTTGATGTAATATGTGTGCATTTTGCATCCTTTGATATTTCTTCTTGTTCCTTTGCAAGGCCTTTGGCAAATGAGTGGCTGCCTCCTGACTTTTTTTCTAAATGGATTTACTTCTGTCACAGTTCAGAGCCATGAAAAAAGGAAATAGATTCCTTGTTTGCAGCCAGTATATTTTGTTCCTTTTAATAGCTTTTCTTGCAAAGTCTGCCTAGCCAATAGCAACATATAATTAGAACTGCTCTGATTGCACTTTTGTATCTTTTGTGTTAATGTGCTATCAATTTTTTTTTAACTTCCTTTTAACCTGTAAGTGGTGATCAAAGATATTTTCCATGTGTTTGAACTGCTTTTTATGCATATCCTTGGCTCAAATGGAAAGATTCATGTATATGCTGCAGCAGATATTTCCTTCTTTTAAGTGGGTAGGACACAACAGAGGCACTTCTGCATCTTCTCTCCACTGACAAATCTTCCATATATCCATTCTTTAAAAGTTATTTGAAATGTGCTTATCCTGTGTAATGTTCCAATACATTTGCAGTTGGTGACAAAATGCCTTGGTTTTGCTTGAAGCTGTGACTAGAAAAACTGAGATGAATTTCCTGGTGCTTTTAAAAGCTTACCTTTGTAGGATTGGCTTCCCTGGTTGCCTCAGCAATTTTACCTTTTGACAGAACTCTCCATTCTTGCTTATTCACCCCAGACTTTAGCAGAGAATTTCTTCTCTAATTTGATTTATCCTCAAACAGTAAGATTTATTATAATACTCCCCCTTCTTACTGACTTCTGTCATGAGAGCCATCTTTGAAAGGTGTGCACTAACTTCTTGTTTCCCTCTCTTCTCCCCACTACAAAATACTGCCTGAAATGGAGAGATTAGCTGTCCTTGCTGCCCTCCTTTCTGTCTTAGATAACCCTCATGTCTTTCAAGTTAACCCCAGTGTAGCCAACACAGAAAAATGAGTTATTGATACTTCTGCTCTATGTTGCTGCACATCCTCTTGTTCTCAATTAGGAAGGGTAGTTTAAGCTGCAGATAATTTAGCCTGAGAGTTCAGTGGGATAATCAGAAGTGTCAATGATAGACATCCATCCATCCATCTGGAAAATACAGCAGTTGTAAAAAAATACAGCAACCAAACCCAACAACAGAAAAATAATCCCAAAGCAAAACTTAAAATAAAACCCAAACAGAAAAAGTTATGTTTTTCAAGCTCTCCTGTTAATGGATTGTGCTCTTACTTAGAGCAAAATTTGAGATTTAGAGGAGAACCTATTTTAAGAATTCAGTTCAAATTGATAGAATCAGTTAAGCCAGCATATGGCCATGTACATCTTCTCCCTTGTGAAGCCTGATTATCCAGTGTCAGAGGATGTTCTCCAAATTGTTTAGGTTTATTGTGGATCATTCAGGCTTCCTTCTTGCCTTAGTTATTTTGTTAATTTGTTAATTTTTTGCATTTCTCTCCTGTTGTCTCTAAGCTATTTTAAAACATCTTCCAAAAAAGAAATAGCAAGCCCTTGAATTTTGTGCAGCAATCTTGAGGAGATAAAAAAGAATGGTCAGTTTGTTTGTTTTGTCAAGTGTTTCAGGATGGGGAATTGTGGCTTTCTATATTTGAGTTGCAGCCAGCCAGACCTGCACTCTAGAGAACATTTTAATGGCATGTCATGGATATGAACCTAAAAACTTCCAGCTAGCAATGTTCATAGGCAGTCCTAGTCTCAGACATTGTCAAGTGTTTTGTTTCCTATCAAATAAAATACAGAAGTGATCCAAATGTATAAAAATCATTCTTATTTATAGTTATTTTACTTCCCATGGTCTCTTGGTTGTCGCACACGACACAAATGAGACCCGCACGTTGAAATGTCCAAGGCAGAAAAGAGGCAGTTTATTTACAAACTTCAGCATTTATAGAATTCCAGCAATGACCATGGATCGGAGGAAGAAAATCTTCTTCAACCACATTGGGCAACCCAACAGTCCATCCACAGTCTCCTCCTTATGAGAAGAATGTAGACATGGTTAGATGGTTACAATAACAAGAGAAGTTGTTTATGTAAAATCCTGTCTGACTCCATTGCAAAAGGAAAACACAGAAGGCTGAAATAGAACTTTAGAAAACTTCTTAAAGAGACAGAGGAGAACAGCAAAAACCCAGACAACACTTGGTAACGCAGTGCCTTTGTTTGTCCTTTCCCAAAGCTGAAGGAGATCGATGCCAGGAAGATCATCCGGGCCATGCTGTCCTACGTGTGGCCGAAAGACCGGCCAGACCTGCGGGCCAGGGTCGCCATTTCCCTGGGCTTTCTGGCAAGTGCCAAGGTAAGAATAGGTATTTGTTGTGCCTTCACAGTTGCTGTTCATCTCTACAAGGAATAATTTTCTTTTCTAGTATTTAGGGGCTTTTATGCTCTTAAGATGTCTGGGTTTTTCACAGGAGCTTATATGAGAAATAAAAGCTTGGATTTTGGAACTGTGTGTATCTGCAGATAACACCCATGTGCATATTTGGGGAGGTGATGATGACAACCAGAATTTTTGTTTCCCTTGATCCCATTAGTTTATCCCAGCATTTTCCATTGCTGGTTAATTATTTACCTCAGAAATTACAGGAAATGGGAGTTAAAGACTGTTCTCTTCTTGTGTGGTGCTGTCAGACAGGATTTCTTCAAGGCTCTGTTCCCATTCTCAACCCTGAACTTGACCAAAGAGGTGATGCCTATTCAGAAGTCTTGCTGTGCTGTGGAAAATGGATTTGAGCTCTACTCTGTTGATATTTCTCTGTGAGGTAACAGAGAAATTAATTGTAGGACTCCTCTGGTGTCCTAATATGAGAGAAGCTGTATAACAGCTTGTATTTAACAACCCTGCTTTCATTCAAATGATTTTTCATGTAGTCTTTGATTATGAAATGGAGGATTGCTCTTACTTTTATTTCATTATGTGAAAGGATCTTCTATTCTTACCTGCAACATTAGTGTTTATTTGTTCTTCAAGGAATTTGGCATGCAAAAGTGTTTTGTAGATTAAAAGGGGATATAGTTCAAATTCTGTGCAAACCTTGTAGAAATAGTTCAGAAGAGCAAGTGTTAGCTTCGTTTTGCTTTAAATTAAAAAAAAAAGGCAGAAAAATTTGATTGCAAAATACTGGTAGGAAGTTTTGTGAATTCCATTGAGACAGCTCAGCTGGGTTGCTTTTAAGTAGAGCAATTTTAACCAAACATAAAGCTAATATTAGCACTCAGCACCATTGCCATGTTATGAAAAGAGAGAAGAGACAAATTTCAGCTCTGTAGGTGTTAAAAGAGGAGTGCTTCAGAGAGAAATGTGCTCATTTCTGTGAGCTGAAGAGGAATTGCTGGTCTACAGTGCTTTCTCAAGAGGTCTTTATCTCTCAGGTACTCGTGGGTACTGTCTCCAGCAGATATTTGGGTTGTGCTGCAGTTCAGGATGCTGCTGATAATGCAGGTGATGACATGCAGAATATGGCTGGACTGTGCAAGTGAGCTTCCCCTCTTGTTCTGTGCCTGTGCAAAACACACAGTAATCCTTTCCACTGCATTTTAAAACTCTGGGGGAAACTGCTCAAAATGCAGATGCCTTGAGGCTTTGTGATGTAGATCTACCAGGTGGATATGAAAATTTTTCTTACTCACTTCCTTTTTAAAGACTCTTATTAGTAATGTTAATAATAATCTGAAGGCAATTTTTAAATGTTTGAAGTGTTTTTTCTCTTCTTCTCCCCACTTCCCTATTCCTTAATTTGTAGTGTTGTATGAATATGATGGAGGATGTGAATCCAGGCTCTAATCCTGCATGTGGCAGCATTGTACCCTGCCTTTAAGAAGTCTTATTATTGTTTCAAGCAGCTTTCTGGGGTGTTAAGAAAGCAAAATGGATGATCAGGATGCCTTGACTCTTGCAAATGCTCTGTATTTGGTGTAAAAAAGAGCTATTATATTTCTAGTGAGAGAGAGTTGTTCCCCCCATCAGGAAATCATTGAACTGCTCTTTGGGGAGGTAACTGGCTGTTTGGATCTCTTAAGTTTCCCACTTTACATTTGTACATGGCAGCCCAGAAGCCCTGATATCCAGAGCAGACTCTCAGAAGAAAAACAGAAAACCTGTTGAGCTTTGCCCAGGTTTTAGGAGATGCATGTTAAAAGCAGAAGTGTTTTGTGAGAATGTTTGTTTGGGCAAACAAGGATTTCTTTGGGAAAGCACACAGCAAGCTCTCTATGGAAAATCTATATTATAACTGGCTGGGGTGAAAAATTTAATGGATGTCTTCTAGTTGTCCTTTACTACTGTTCTTTGTTTTGTTCTGTCATTTCAAAGCTGTGTTGGATAGCTGCAAATTAAGGAGTTAACCTCTCATCTTAAGAGCTATGCTCACTCTTCCTTTGTGGGAAGAACTTTTCTTGAATTGCTTCATACTTTACACATACTAAGTGTGTGTGTCAGTGTGACACAAGTGATGTGCAATAGTTTATTCCAGAGCTGTGTGGGTCTGTTACATCTTTGAGCCCTGAACATCTGCTGCCCTTCCAGAGCACAGAAAAGGTCACTCTGTCCTTGAGAAAATGCAGTACAAAGTAGTTTACCTGTATCTTTCCTGGACCATGTGTAATTGTGTGTGGTTTCCTCATTATCCCATTTGGGGGCCCTTTGTTCTGGTTGCTTGTGAGGTTAATTACAGTGCACTCCACAGACCACACAAGCTGTTTGTTAAAGTTTTTCTGCTATATAATTGTGTCAGCACAGGAATACCAGCATGTTTTTCTCCTCACTGCAGTCCTGGCCTGATTTCTTTGTTCACTATGGAACAAAGTGAATTCTGTGTCTGAAGGATTTACATCCTTATTGTGGATTTTGTCTGAAGGCCCCTCATTCTGAGGGCATTTGCACAGAGAACTGTATGGTCATGATGGCTGCTGCAAGTCACCTTCCCCCAAAAGAAACACGTCTGTAAGCCTTTTGGCCAATTCCTTCTGAGCTTGACAAAAGATTTTCAGGTTTTATACCTCTGAATTTACAACATTAGACTTCCAGTTAAAATACAGAGGCTGTAAGGTGGCTTCAGTTTTATTCTGAAAACTCCTAAGGAATCACAGAGGACAGGTAGGTTATAAAATTCTCAGCCATGGGGGAAAAATGTAAGGAATACACCCCCAGTTTAATTTGATTACTTACCCACAAAACAGCTGGAGTTCATTTCTCCTTGTCCTGCTGCTTGAGAAATAATTTGTCTCTTTAAATCTTCCAGTTCAATAAAATTCACTTTCAAAACAAAAGCCAGTTTGTGTGCAGCTACTGAAGAGCCTGCAGTTACAATCTGTCTTGACGCCTTTTGTGGGGCCCAGTTGCCTGTCATTGAACAAATTATTGTGAGTTTTGGTTCCTTTTTGTCTCCATATAACTGCCAGTGGTATTGTGAGCCTTCAAAGCGAGCTGTTAGTATGGCTTTTTATGACAGGATGGAGTCTACTCCAGGGCTAGTGAGGTCTTTTCTTCCTTGCAAGATCTGTTGTATTATTATGACACACTTTAAATTTTTACCTTAAATATTTATAGCCTATCTAGATGTGTGTACACAATCTGAAGGATGTAAGAGGAAAGCAGGTGAGAGGAGTACACAGGGCATTATATTTGTTTTCAGACATGTAGCTCAGCCTGCTCAGGTTCTGCATATCTGGATTTTCTTTTTCTATGTTCTCCCCCCTTTTTTTGGCTTCTCTACTGGTGAATGTATAGCAAATGCTTCCTTACTTTTCTGTTTCTTCCCTTTTTCTTCTGTGGTGCAAGGAAAAAAGTGCTCAGGCTTCTGAGGAGCTGGATTAAACACATGAATATGACAAAATCACTTGTCACCTCTGTCAGCCTGCAATGGGTTTTGGCCTCCTGATCACAGACCAGGCATGTGTTATTCATGAGCCAAAGAATTCTTTCAGACTCTCTGCATTTCTACTGACTGCTAATTCCTTAAGTTTCAGAACAGGAATGGTTGGCTAAGGAGGCAGGACACAAGGGTTGAATTGCAAATTCTGCCTGCATTCGAAGATAATGATATCTATCTGATCAGTGAAGCATGTTCCTGTGATCTTGGTGTTAGAACTCTTTCAGGGGACTCGGATGGGAGTTAGATAATTGCAATAAACCTTTAGAAATTGTTAGCTTTTCAAGGAGTTTCAGGTGAAAAGTATTTAAAATCAGTTTGGGTTTTTTCCATACTGGAAGAAGTGTAGTTCAGGTAATCATTAAATTTGAAGAAGCCATAAAGCCAAGTGTTTCTTCCCTCATGTGGAGCCCATTTTGGAGCTTCTTTAGCAGTCTTGCCTCCACGAGGGATGGAGATTTCTGTGTGTATCTCCACAAATGGAACTGTTGGGTGTGTATGTTTATATTGGTCCAGATATAAATTCAGTCATCTTCATGCCAGTGTTTTTCACTGAATTATTGGCAAAAGAACAGTTTGCTGTGGACCAGTTTTATCTTGCTGGGGCTCAGTCTGTCATGAATTCATCATCTTTATTAAACAAAAAATGCTGGGAAGAGCAAAATGAAAGATAAGGCTGTTTGCCTTAAAAGTGGTGTAATCCCATGGGGGAATAAAGATGATATTGCACTGTCAGCTTAAAACAGTGCAGTCATTAAAAAAATGTTTAAACTCATTTACTCATGATTCATTCTAGGGCAACCTGCTGTTAAATGGGGGCAATTGAGTTGGGATGATTTCATGGGATGCTGTATTTGCTTTCCAATAAATTCAAGCAAGGATAAGCTATTAATTCAAACGCAGAAATAGAAAATGTACAAATTCATATTAAAAGAGTCTTTTTAATGGGAATTGTTATCAAGCTTTCAGGCATTAGGCAGAGGAGGGAAGCCTGTCCAGATATATTGTGTAAGACAATTGTTTTTCATGGTAGATTTTCATGGTCTACCAAGGTGTGCTTAAAACTTTTTGTTCTGTGCTAGTAAATACAAAGAGAGAGCTGTGAATTTATGCAGAAGGATGAAATTTTGTTGCCATTAGTATGAACGTGATCTCATTGACTTAACAAATTGAGTAGGAAAGGCCTGTTTCTAATAATGGCCTCTCATCTCTTGCTATAAACTTTGTAAGATTAACTTTTTTTCTTTTTAAATTACTGGAAAGCAGACTGTCTTGATTGCTAATGAAATGCAATACCATGCTGCCTTGTTCTTACTCAAGCTTTACCCTCCAGGAGTCAGAACAACTATAACCTGAGACGAGGCTTTAAATTTCATTTAAAACTCTATTGGGAAGAATTATATTGATGTAAAAGAAGACATTTCTGCAAAATTGTAGGCTGTTACCAGTTAAATTAATTGTGAGTGGAGAACAGCAGTTTAAAGAATACATCTCTTTTCTTTAAATGGACTTTAAATATATCTGTAGTTCTATTTCAAAACTACCTGTAGTGTAGCACAGTCTAGTGAGGAATAAAATCCCTGCAGAGAGATTTGTGAGAATCTGCAGCAAATGAAAACCATCTGCATTACAATATTCTTATTTTCTCCTGAGAGGTCTCTCCCAGGAAAACCTACACTTTGTCATCTTGGTTGTCACTGGGACACACATGGCAGTAGATTCATCGTTATTAAGAACAAAATGCCACCCCAAAATCGAGTTTCAGTATCTCTGAAGCCAAAGTGGAGTTGTTTGGTTGTACTGGGTTTGGGAGAAAGATTTGAGGTTTCCACAATTCCCATCTGTTCAAAGGGGGGCTGTGGCTGAAGGACTCTCAGGCTGCACTGGACAAGTTCCAGAGGAATGTTTGAAGTAGGACCTGATCTTTCAGCTGTTTTCTCTTTTCAGTCACTAACAAACCAGCACTAACCTTACCCACATACTCTCAAATCTCACGTATCATCTCTCAGGAGTTATCTAAATTATGCTGTGTTGAGAATTTTGAGGTGTTTTTTATAATGTATTTCATAGGGGACATGTGGGGGAAGAGGAGAAAATTAATTCCTTCCTCATTTGCATTTAAATCTTTAGTCTAAAACATTGTGTAAAAAAATTAACAGCATAGATTCAGAAAATTAATTTACATTTTTTCTTTAAATCTGTAGTTTGCAAAAATATTTTCAAAACTCCAATCACTCTGCTTGGTGAAGTTTGTACCTTCCACTATTTGCCATAATTTGTAAAACAGGGAATATTAGATATTGGGACAGTCATTGAGAATCTCTGGAAGTCTGTCTTCCCCCTTGAATAAAGTCATTCTTAAGTTCAGTCAATGAACTTAAGAATGACTTTATCAGTCTTTTCTCTCAAAATCTAGTTTTATCCAGTTAAGTTACAGTTTTTTCCCTGGGCATTCAGCTCTGCCAAATGTCCCTAAGTACAATTGAGATCTAAGTGGGTATCCAAAACATTTGGTGGAGAGAGCTGAAATATCTGTATCAATCTGGTTTCTGTTTTTTGTTTCTTCTCATATAAAATAATTTGTCATCTACAAGTTTTTTCCAAATACTAAAAAAAAAAGCCCAACTTTAAGCAAAGTCAACTTGCTGTAAAGTATTTAAACATCTGCTGTGATTGTAAGATTATAGGTCATAACATATTTGTTTAACTGCTAAAAAAGTTGTGTCCATATTTTCAAATCTTAACAGTTAGGAGCAGTTTGAATTTAGAAATTCTGTTCATTCTATGAAGTTTGTAAATTGCCTTTCTTGTTGGTATAAGTGAGCAGTGTAACAATGGTGCCTTAATAAGACTTAGGCATTTTGTTTTCTGTGAGATTTTCCATATCTTCTTGTGCTACAGATGTGCAAATAAAAAACTGCTGAAGTTGGTGTGTTTACATATCCATTTGTTTGGGGTTTCACATCTAGAGGGGCCACCATTGTTGACACATTGGGTGATAGGTGGTGGATGTGACTTTTTTGTTTGAAAACTCATATTTGTACAGTAATTTGTAGTGTCTTACAGACTGTATCGAAAATGCTGCTGTGCCAAACCCCAGGGTTAATGCTGATACCAAGTTAATGTTTGGGGTGATGTTGCAAATGGGAAGCATTATTTAAATTTTAGGGGAGTATTAACAGAGACAAAGGAAGGGTTGGTTTATTTTCTTTGACTTCCTGGAAACTTTGGTTTAATCTATCCCAGTGACCCAGTGTTAGCAAAGTGCAGGTGAGTGGTTTCCTGTGTAACAAAGCTTCTTCACACTGAATACTGTCAGCATCACAAAGGGCAAACAGCTCCAAATGATGAAACAATTTAGTAGCACTGTGTGTGACATGCAGTGGCTGCTGCATGATTAATTTCCTGGGCTTGCCATGCTGTCTTGAGAGCTCAGCCTCACTTCAATGGCCTTTGCAGTGTAGTTTGATGAGGATAGAAATCCATATTTAAAAGGAGACAGGGAGAGAGACAAAGTAACCCTGCAGCCCCAGGAGCAAGGATTTAACAGTGGAGAACATTGTGCTTGCAATAAAGAGCCAGCTCACCTGCACTAAGTGCTGAAGGACTAAATGTAACAGCAGAGCAATATCATAAAAAAAATAGTCATGCTCCATACATGTTTTAATGCAAATGGTCTAATTGGTGTGCTCCTGCTTTCAGGCCATGAATATATTGGTTCCCTTCATGTTTAAATATGCAGTGGACAACCTCAACCAGGTGTCTGGGAATGCGCTCAACCTCGGCGATGCCCCAAGCACTGTGGCCACCCTGGCAACTGCTGTCCTCGTGGGCTGTGAGTGATCCCCAAATGGTGGATGGGAGTTAAGGGTCTGCAGGGAGGGAAGGGTCCAGCAGATCTCCTGCCCATTGCACTGCTGAGCATCACAGCTGGCTGTGAATCACAGAGCCATGGAGTGGTTTGAGCTGGGTGAAGGGATCTTAGAGGTCATCCGTGGGCAGGAACACCTCCCACTGTCCCAGGGTGGGCTCACTGTCCAACCTAGCCTTGGACACTGCCAGGGATCCAGAGGCAGCCACAACTGCTCTGGGCACCCTGCCAGGGCCTGCCCACCCTCTCAGGGAACAATTCCTTCCCAAAACCCCATCCATCCCTGCCCTCTGGCAGTGGGAAGCGAATCACTCTAACCTGTACCTCCATCCCTTGTCCCCAGTCCCTCTCCAGCTCTCCTGGAGCCCCTTTAGGCCCTGGAAGGGGCTCTGGGATCTCTCTGGAGCCTCCCCTTCTCCAGGTGAACAACTCCTGCTCTGCCAGAGCCCCCAGAGCAGAGGGGCTCCAGTCCTGAGAGTGTTCTAACTGTTTCATAGTTGCTCTGTGTTGATGTCTGTTCACAATGTTCTCTGACCTCACTTCTGGTATTCCAATTAAAAAATGAAATAATGCTTATAGAAATTACTCTTGATTATAAATCCTGCCCTTTCTTATAACCAGCTGCAAAAGAAACTGATTTAAATGTGTGCACAATGGTTTATAAATGAAAAATTGCATAAAGCTTGGGCCAATTAAGTATAAATTACCTTTGAACTAAAATTGTTGAAAATATATAAAGAATGAGTCTAGTGTAATTTCATGCATGAAGGGAAGTTGAAAATATAATTATTTTCATTTTGTAAACTTTTTCATCCCTTTTTAGATGGTATCTCAAGAGCTGGGGCAGCGTTATTTAATGAAGCGAGAAATGCAGTATTTGGGAAAGTAGCTCAAAATTCAATCAGGAGGATTGCTAAGAATGTTTTCCTGCACCTTCACAACCTGGATCTGGCCTTCCATCTAAGCAGGCAAACAGGAGCACTGTCAAAAACCATTGACAGAGGCACCAGGGGCATCAGCTTTGTTCTCAGTGCTTTAGTGTTTAACCTGGGACCCACAATGTTTGAAGTGGCTCTGGTCAGTGGAATTCTGGTAAGTGTGGTTTAGTCATTGTTGGAATTGTCTCATTTAGGAATGATGCTCTTACCAAAGTCTACTGAGTATTAATAATAATAATACTTGAATTTACCAGGTGGTAGCAACTATTGTAAAAGAGAGCATTCCATAGTTTTCAAATATCAGTTGCTTTAAATAAGATTATTTAAAATTATTTTCATATTTAAAGCCTCTCTTCAGCCAGCTGCATTTATGTGGACAGTTTTTAATGTTTTTTCTTCAGAATTGTTGGGAAAATGAAATTAGAAAAGGAAACTGCACACAAGTGTCAAATATACCCAGGTGAATAGTGAGGAAACAGAATAAAAATGTTGTGGTTTAGTGTATTCAGGATAGAGGAGGGAATGATTATTGACTCTTTCCTGAATTCTGATCTGGACTTATCCAGAACTTAAAAGTGAAAATTAGCTTTTGGAAAATAGGCTTCTCCTGGCAGATTTTAAGCTTAATACCCTGAAATTTAAACTTCTATAAAATAAATCACACTTTCTGCCTTTGAAGTCAAGATCTTTGAGTATTATTTGGGTGCAAAAATCTAAATCTTGATTATGTATCTCAGACTAAAGTAAAAACAAGAATCTTGTTCTGTGTCTTGGCCTTTTTAGAAGGACTTAATCAAGTTTGAATGGAACAGTGAAATGCCTGTTGGTGTGGGGTTACAGTTTCTAACCAGTGGAAGTTGCAGACCAGGCTGGCTGTCAGCCAACCCTCCTTAGGGCTTTTCTCTCCTGATGTGCCCTGAAGTACAGAAAATGCTTCCTAAGTTGTTTTTCAAGGCCATTTATTTCTTCTTCTACAGTCTTCAGCTTTCTTCCAAAATCCATTGAAAAAGCATGGAAACAAATACTTATTTGTGAAAACAGCACGAGCATCAGCAACATTTATATTTTATAATGTGAAAAATAACTTTGCAGTATTATATACACTAGCTCTTGGTTATTGCCTCCAATCTTTTCATCTAAATCCTTCTTGCTGCTTTCCTTTTGAGTTTAAGCCTTTATTTAGCCTTAGGCTGTTTAGAGCAGGGATTGTGTTGGGAGGGACCATCATTTCTTGTCTTAAAATTAGGATAGCTTAACTGGAGACAACAGTAAAGTTTTGAAAATGATGATGATTCTTTTTTTTTATTTTTTTTTCATTTGATTTTAAATCTTCCAGTATTACAAATGTGGTGCCGAGTTCGCTTTGGTCACTCTGGGGACACTGGGAGCCTATGCAGCATTCACCATAGGAATCACACAGTGGAGGTAAAGCAGGTCCTGCCCTCACATTCCTCTGGTGCCTCAGCCTGAACTTGTGATGATGCCTTGCAGTGGCTCCCCAGAAGAGAGGCTAGACAAGATTAAGAGAATAAAGTGGGTATTTATTAAAGGCCTTCAATAGGATCACCTTGGGCAGTCAAAAGCCTCTGAGGCTACACCCAGGATGGATGATGGTCATGAGTTTTTCAGACAATTACAAGTTTGGTCCATTTACATATCAGGGGTTAATCCTCCTTCATTGCCTGACTGCTTCAGGCAATAAAGTCACATTCTCTGAGTTTGCTCCCCCCAATTCACTTTTGTTGATACTTTTCGGAGCCTGAGGCAGAGGGTGTCCTTGGATTTCAGGCCAAGAGGAATTGTTCTGTCTGACCAAAATGTGACCAGAACCACTCTGTATGGAGTTTAGAGTTATACACTAATGCAGCACAGGATTTGAAAAGTATAAAAGTTAAAATCTAAGGCATCAGTGACTGGATCAAACCTTCCTTTCCCAGGACTAAGTTTCGGATAGAAATGAACAAAGCTGACAACGATGCTGGTAACGCTGCTATTGACTCGCTCCTGAATTATGAGACTGTGAAGGTAAGGCCAGTCTTTACTACCAGGCTCTTTGTCTTACTTCTGTCAGCCTTAGGGAAGTGAGTCATAAGATTCATCTTAAAAGGGCTGCATATTTGGAGCAATAGCTTTTTGAAAAGTAGTAGCATTGACAGAGTAGCAGGAAGGTTGTTAGCAGTGGCTGGAAAAAAATCTCTTTGTTAATAAAGAGTGAGAAGTTTCTTTCATGGCTGAATCACCTTGACCATCAGTTTCTGAGTAAAGAGTAAACTTAGTCATGAAGAGGAGGTTTAGGTTGGCTATTGAAGAAAGGTTCTTCCCCCAGAGGGTGGTGGGGCACTGAACAGGCTCCCAGGGAATAGACACTACCCCAAGGCTGCCAGAGCTCCAGGAGTGTTTAGACAATGCTGTCAGGCACAGGGTGGGATGGTTGGGGTGTCCTGGGCAGGAGCTGGACTGGATGATCCTTGTGGGTCCCTTCCAACTCAGGATATTCTATGATTCTTTCCTTCAGTTGTTAGAACTGTTGGAGAGACCTTGTGTGTGTGTGTGTCAATGCACTCAGTCTGTTCATACTGGGTTTTACAGCCACTTAAACAGTCCAGCATGTTTCTCACTGTCACATTTACCATTTTTATTTATATTGTAGTATTTCAATAATGAAAAATACGAAGCCCAACGGTATGATGAGTTCCTGAAGACCTATGAAAATGCCTCCCTGAAGACTACCTCTACTTTAGCTCTCCTCAACTTTGGCCAGAGCGCTATATTTAGTGTGGGTTTAACAGCCATCATGGTGCTTGCCAGCCAGGGCATTATTGCAGGTAACTCACCTGTCTGTAAGCCTAAAATGAGTCTCCTTTACTTCAGTTCATCCATAACAGAGGTGTTAGTTTTAATTAACTGAGGATTGATTTGTTGGTTCATTTTGAGAGGTTTTGGTTGAGAGTTTTTTTGCTTAAGTTTTGTCTGTATTTCTGCTTCTTGGAGTATTATTAATTCCATTATATATCTCTCTCAAAGACTTTCTCAATCATACTATGATTTTATCAAAAACATTATAAAAGTTTAGCAGTTAAAGAAAGATCTCAAGGAAATGTACTTCAGGAAGTTTTTCTTGAAGGTTTTTGAAAGGCACTTCTATAGATAAAAATACTTCTTTGGACATGCTACAAAGATCCTTTCTTTTTGCCCTTCTCCCTTCCCATGTTGGCAAGACTCAGTGTATATAGACCCCCATGCTTTGTCTCCAGTAGTTTTGTTACCAATAATTCACTTTCCTTACATTAATAAGGGCACATTATTAAAAGAATTTCTTCCATCTGTTCTATACTTGTCTAATTTACTACGTAAAGTAAAGCCTGCTTGATTAAGAAGACACAGTGCAAGCTTCAAATACAGAATTGGGATAGCTCTGCTAAAGCAAGGTAGTTTTAGAGTAAAAATAATGATTCTTTAAAGACTGTTAGCATCCAGAAGTGTTTGAAGGGCAGACCTTTATACCATGTGCTCTTTCTTGCATCTGCTTTGCCCTTTTTAAAGATGCCAGGGCAGGGAAGGGTTACTCTGAACAGATCAGTCAGTAGGTGCAGTTTATGGCTGCTCTTAGGAAGATTTAGAATAGCTTAAAGCAGGATGGTAGAAATATGGCTTTAAATCATCTTTCTGGGACTGTTTCAGCTGAACTGACCTGCCACTTACCTTTAGCTGCTGTGACATCCTGAGTTTTCTCTTGATCAGCCTGTTTGATACCGAGCTGCCCAGAGCTTCTCAGTGTGTTTTAGCAGCTCTGTGGTACATACAGAATGAAAGCTCTCTCTTGATCATAACAAATTCTATCATTTGGATTTGTCTGTAATTGTACTTAAGGTTGTCATTCCTGATTTGTGCTTCCATATATTATTTCCTCCCCCTTTAACTTTCTTAGGCCTCTCTGTGAATTTCACAGTCTGTTATGATATATGCTGCTTCCCTTATTTGCCAGTGCTGTTGTATCTTTTTAAAAGTGAAAACCACACAAACACTGCCATTCATTTCAGGCACCTCTATATAAAATCTGGGAATGGGTTCTGGGGTTTTGTTTGCTATTTAAACATCTGGGTTTAGAAATGGGAGAAAAGAAATTACGTTTGATTGACTTGATTCTTTCTTTTGGGGCATCCTAAAAGGAAAATCCTTCAAGTCTCCTTATTCTCTCACACTCCTTTTGTCTTAAGGCAGCCTTTCTGTTGGAGATCTGGTGATGGTGAATGGATTGCTGTTCCAGCTTTCTCTGCCCCTAAACTTCCTGGGAACAGTGTACAGAGAGACAAGACAAGCACTGATAGATATGAATACCTTGTTTACACTTCTTAGTGTAGATACCAAAATTAAAGTAAGTAGTACTTTATTTTCCTAAAGCCATTTCCTAAAGGGCATTTAACAGGGCTGTTTGTGGCAATGCCCTCATTTCATCACGTTCTAATCTTCCAGGTTTAATTTCTATTCATGAAAGAGTTGTGTGTGAGGTTGCTGTTCTGCCTCCTCTTTAAGTGCAGTTACTGCAAATAGCAGTTGATTTCTTTTTTCTTGCAGAGAAGCAAAAATTGCTTAATGGAAGCTGTGTTTATATTGAGATTTTTTTTATTTAAGTATTCATGCCTCGTGCTTACATTTTTATTGGTAATTAATGATGCAGAATATATTGCAAAAGAAGTTATGAGGCAGTGTTTACAGCAGGAATTTTTACCTCCTTTGGGGAAAAGGAGGAGCAAACCAATGTCACTTGTGCAGCAAATTATGGTTATTTTCCACGTATCTGAGCTGGAGTGTCTGTTTGCCTTTTTCTAAGGTGGGAAGGGGACCGTTGAGCTTGTTCAAGTGTTGGAGATAATTTCTGGGCAGCAGATAAAGTGGAACTCTTCTTTTCATAGGACAAAGAGCTGGCTCCACCCCTGCAGATCACCCCCCAGACTGCTTCCATCGCCTTTGACGATGTGCATTTTGAATACCTGGAAGGGCAGAAAGTCCTTGCTGGAGTGTCCTTTGAAGTCCCTGCAGGAAAGAAAGTGGCCATTGTAGGAGGTAGTGGGTCAGGGTGGGTAAATGGACTAAATGTGCCAATCAATGCAGAATTTAGTTTCTTAAATGTTGTGCTGCTTTTGTTTGCTTTTTATTAATTTTGTTTGTGCATCAGTTCCGATTGGAAATTGTGAAAGGCAAACCAGGATGTAACATTAACTTCAATTCTTTTCAATTCCAGGAAAAGCACCATTGTGAGGTTATTATTTCGTTTCTATGAACCTCAGAAAGGAAATATTTATGTTGCTGGACAGAATATCCAAGATGTCAGTTTGGAAAGTCTGAGAAAGGCAATAGGAGTTGTGCCTCAGGTATTTCATGTTTCCTTCTCCCCAGACAGTCTATTGTAACAGTAATTCTAGTCTATTGTGATAATAATTCTCAGTATCTGGCACTGGTTCAGTGAGGGCCTGTCCTAATGCAGTGGTGTTGCATGGTGACTTTCAAAGGAACTAGGCTTTTTTCCCCCCAGGAAATATTATGTTTTTATATGCATCATCATATAGATCCAATTTCTGAAATGTGTTTAAACCTCCCCATGAGAAACTGCCTCCAGCTTTAAGTGATTTAGCTTTATAGTTGATTACCACCAGTAATGAGTTAGCAAAATGGTGAAAGTATGCATGACATACATATTTAGGACACAAAATATATTAATCCCTTCTCGTTAAATTTCCCCAAACACTTTTACCTTCAGGCTTCGTAAAGAAAAATACAAGCTGTTCTATTTTGATTTTTTTTTTGTCACGGGCTGGGGACAGTTTTGAAGCTGTTGTTGATGGTTTCTTATTTGAAATGTGCTTCCCACAAACGCAGGATGCTGTTCTCTTCCATAACACCATCTACTACAACCTGCTCTATGGCAACACGGCGGCCACGCCAGAGGAGGTATATGCGGTGGCCAGGCTGGCAGGGATCCACGATGCCATCCTGAGGATGCCCAATGGCTACAACACCCAGGTTGGGGAGAGAGGACTCAAGCTCTCAGGTTGGCACCCTTTGTATCCCTTCTGCTGCCTCAAAGTTTTCTGCAGAGTTTAGCCCTCAGGTTGGCTTTTAGCTTATTTAGCATATAACACAGAATCATTAAGGTGGGAGAAGATCTCCAGGATCAAGTTCAACCTTTGATGAAATCCCACCGCGCCCCCACTAAACCACATCACCAAGTGCCACATCCACTCCTTTTTGGAACACTTCCAGGGATGGTGACTCTACCACTGCCCTGGGCAGTGTGTTCCAATGCATGAACCTTCAGTGAAGAAATCCTTCCTATCATCCAACCTGAACCTCCTGTGGAACAGATTGAGGTGATTTCCTCTCCTCTTGTCCCTTGTTCCGTGGAGCAGAGCCTGATCCCCACCTGGCTGTCCCCTCCTGTCAGGGAGTTGTGCAGAGCCAGAAGATCCCACCTGAGCCTCCTTTTCTCCAGACTGAGCCTCCTCAGTTCCCTCAGCTGCTCCTTATAGGAGTTTATGTTCCAGACCTTTCCTCAGCTCTGTTCCTGTCTCTGGACATACTCCAGCCCCTCAATGTCCTTGTAGAGAGGAGCCCAAAATACCTACCTCTAAAGGCTAAATATTAATATGAAAGTCTGCAGTTTAAGGCAGCTGTAGTCTGCAAGATATTCAAAGGAATGTATTTTCAGGGGACAGTGTTAAATGAGATTATAAGTGAGGCTGGAGGAGCATCTTAAGTAAAAATGATTTTTCTCATTATCTATTTGGGTAGTAGACTAGAGTAGGGAACTTTGTGTGTGTTTTGTGCTCTGCTCATGCTGAGGGATGCAGTGAGTGCAGACAGGGGTGCTGCCTGTTGCAGAGACAGTTTTGAGGGCAATTTCTTTCTCTGCAGCTGCTGCAGTCAGGAGTCCTGGTGCCTTTGAAACAGGGGATCAGAGGGTACAGCCTGTACCTTGAACATGTGTGCAGGAGAAGGTGTGCATGCTGCAGAAGGGGATTATGCAGAGACCTAGAAGGGAAATAAAATATGTGAAGCACAGATCTGGGTGAGGGAATAGAAGGTGCTAAATAGGTACTGACAGAACTGAAGAGAATCGTGCTAACAATGAAGGATTTGTCTTGCCTGTCTCCCCACACTAGTAATTGCTAGAAAGAGGATTTGACTGACAATAGGTTTGAAATGTCTTGGTGCTTATGGAAGAATAGAATAGTTTCAGTTGGAGGGAACCTTCTAAAAATCATCTAAACCAGCCTTCCTGCTGGCAGCAGGGGCATCTTTCACTAGAGCAGTTGCTCAAAGCCTTAACCTTACGTTGAGGTTTAGATTGGCTTTTAGGAAAAATTTCTTCCCCCAGAGGTTTGATCAGGCTGCTTGGGGCTGTGGTGGACTCCTCATGCCTGGAGGGATTTAACAGCCGTGTGGATGTGGCACTTGGGGACATGGTGGCTGGGGGAACAGTTGGGCTCCATGGTCTTGTGGGGCTTTTCCAACCTGCATGATTCTGTGTCCCTTTCTGAGTCTGGAGCATTGTGTGTGGGTATGCTGGAGTTTCCTTCTGACCTTGAGATTCCAGTAACAGAGCCTTTCTGAAAATGGGTTCTGCCTTTCCTCCATCCTTCAGTTTGTGCTGCCACTGGGATGGTCATAAGCACCCACCTGCCAGTGCTTCCACAAAGGTGGTGTTGAGAAAGGTAAGGGAATTGTGTTCTTTTCCTGCTTTGTTTGTATTTAAAGAAGAAAGAATATGTAAAATACTCAGGAGAAAGACAGTGGAATTCTTTTGAGCTCTGAGTAGGCATCTGCCACTGAAAGAGCTGCTTCAGTTTCTTATTTTCAACAATTAGGTGAGTATTTACAAATACCAGTAGTAAACAAGCTTCAGGAATGTGTGCAGCCAGGGTACAGGAGTCTCAGGCCAGGGCTCTCAGAGATGGTGTCATTGTTCAAAGGACTGGGAGATAAAATGGAAGGCTCTGAGTTCCTTCAGTGGCTCTGTAAAAAGCTACTGCTAATTGGAATCTATAGTTCTCTCAATAGTAGTTTGGCTCCCTAAATTCTTATAAAGATATGTATTGGATTCATTTCAGAATCAGTTTGTGGGGTTTTTTTAAGTTGAGTGAGGCTTCTTCATGTCTAAGGAGAACACAAAGTGCTGATTTGTTCTGTTATTTTGTGGCAGGAGTAGGGTGAGTAAAAGCTGTGTGAATTAAAGTGGTCCTCTTTAAAATCCAGGGGTTTATGTGCACAATGGAAAAACAAGATTTTAGCTGTAATGACAGATTTGCCATTTTAGATGGTGATGTAGCATTTTGTGCAGTTCTTACTATTCTCAGGGGTTGATTCATCAAGAATAAAGAATGAAAAACAAGTTGTTTGGGTTGTTCCAAGTAGAACCCACATCAATGTTGTCTAATAGATGTGTAATAGGCAGAGCTGCAACAGCCCCAAATCCCTGACTGTGAATGGAACAGTTACTGTGCTGCTGCCCTGAGAGAGAATGGGGAACAACATGAGACAAGTGGATCTGCTGCAAATATGAGGGATCTGGTTACTGAAATATGTCTTTCAAACATGGATATTGTCAAGCTGTGAGTTTTGAAGATGCTGTACAGGGGAGGGAGGGAGAGCACACTAAAACAGACTGAGTAAATCATACAGTTCTGATTGCTCCCGAGTTCTGCCAAAGACAGTTTAAAATGTGAATTGCAGCATTATCACCAGCCTTTTAAATGGTTTAGGAAAGCATGTTCTCTCCTGATAGGAATGGAGCATTAACAAGAATATAATAGTATTAAATGGAATGTTTTGAAGTCTGGAATAAAACAAAGGAGGACAAGTGCACAAATGTGACGTGTTGCGTCGCTTACCAAATGTTTAGCAGATTTTAAGTTCTCAAATGCACCTGTTTTCCTGTCTGTAAAAGTTGCCCTGAGTTATTCTTGAGTAGATGTTGGCTGTAAGAATTGTTTAGGAAGGAAACTAGTTTGAAACTAGGTTATGTCAGAAACCACCAGGCTCTAGATTGCAGGCTAAAGGTGGTTTTCAGTACAATATTAATTACGTTCTTGAGTGAAATTTGCCATTATGGGGTGGGAAGTTGGATGAATATCAAGGAGACCTGAAAGACACAATGTGTGAGCAAGATGCCTGAAATCCAATACAGCAGATGTGGGCAGAGCAGTGGTGAGAGAAAACTGGATTTGTATGTGCAGAGTTCCTGGATGGAGCAGAGCTTAGGCCGGGTGAATGGGCTCCTCGTCCCAAGTGTACAGAGTAACTGTACAGCATTGTTACTTGCCTGTGTCAGACTTGCCTTGGAGCAGATACAAAATAGTTCTCTGTCCTTTCCAAAAGGATGAGTAATCTTGAATCACTAAATTTACCAGGGAGCAGGAACTTGTGTGCTATCTTATGTAACATGTCAGACATTTGTCAGCAGTGACTATGATGTCTATTAAAAAAAGGAAAAAAAACAACAGCCAACCCTCAAAAATCATGTCTGCTGTTGAATTTAGACTATCACAATTGTAACTTAATTTTTTCTTTTTTTATCCTCTTTCCCCCCTCATTCAGGAGGAGAAAAGCAAAGAGTTGCAATTGCTAGAGCAATGTTAAAGGAGCCACTTATTTTTCTCTATGATGAAGCCACATCATCTTTAGATTCAATTACGGAAGAGGTAAATTGGAATAAAAAAATCTAAAATTTAAGTGATGCAATAATGTTTGATTCTGATGCTTTCCCATGGTCTTTTCCTCTCAGAATTCTATTCTTTTTCAAGTGCTTTCTCAGTATTATTCAGAGATGCTGTGTCTAAGCTGTTGTCCTAAAGAGCAGAGATGCTCAGTCTGTCTACCTGGAGATAGTGAGGGATATCAGCTGTCTCTGGCATATTTTCTGTTTCCACTCTGAAAGTCCCATTCACCTTGACACATTTTTCCCTTAAAGCTGGTGCAGGTGGCCATGAAGTGTGAAGCTTGTCCACTTCAGAAGGTGTTTAGATGCCATCTAGCATCCATCAAAAAAGCCTTCTAAATAGTTGGGACATAATGCAGGACAACCTTGTCTGTTGTGCAGTGGATGCAGGTGAGGCAGGTGTGACCTGCAGTGCTGGTGTTCATTCCTCAGGAAGGACTGTGACATGGATGTGGTGACACTGACAAGAGTTGCATCAGCCTTCATAACAACATCTTTGCTTCAGCACAGAACTTTCAGCACCAGCAGTAATTTCCCAAACTAATGTCATCAAAAGTGAGCTGAGCTCCAGCTCTGTTCACTTATGCAGATTGAGTGAATTTATTGACCTGTAATCACTAAATTACTTCCATTTTCCAGATGCAGAGAATCCAGAGGATGAACTGTATATCCATACAGCACAGCACTGAAATGTAGCACAGCTTCCTCATGGGTCAGAAATTCTCATCTCAAACTCAGTTCTCAGATTTTTCTTCTCTTGTTTTGTTGTATGTATGCAAGAGTCATAAGCAAAGCAGAAAGTTTCAGAGTAGAAATGCACTTGGAAGACAACAAATGAAAATGAGGCTTTTCCAAAAGAACACGCCTGGGAATGGAAATGTTTTCTGACAAAAAAAATCAGGGAAATAAAGTGGACACTTCACTTACAGTAGTGAGGGCACAGATTCCCAGTCAGTGCTCCTTGCAGAGGGATGTGGTTTGGAAGGTGGCATAGAGCTCACAAAGGAAACACTGGACAGATAGATAATTCCCAGAATTGCTCTGCCTTTGTTCCACATTGGTATAATACTGAGAGGGGCTTTTACCTTTAACATTCATGAGAAAGCATTAATATTACGACCATGAGGAGTTCTTATTTTCAGATGCTTCTACTGCTGTTTGCTGCTTGTGTAAGCAAGGCTCCGTGGGGAAGTCTTTCCTGAAATGAAATGACATGTCTCTTCCTTTGTCCCTGGGGATAGCTGTGTTTTTCTGTGAATACAAGCTCTCTTTTTGGTTTGAGGCTTTCGCAAAACCACAGATATTTCATGTTTGGGACTCTTCTGTTTCTCCCGTACGTACTCGTGGCTGTTTGTTTTTGGGAAGCTGTAGCAGTACCAAAGGTGATTTTCAAAACTTATTTACAGTGATTTGCATATTTCCAGCAGCATTTTATTTCTCCTCATCTCACTCAAGAGTGTGTAAGTCTTTATGTCTCTTCCAATCATGCAGAACATTCTCAAAGCCATGAGGGACATGGTGAAGCACCGGACGTCGATTTTCATTGCCCACAGGTTGTCCACGGTGGTGGATGCAGATGAGATCATCGTGCTGGATCAGGTGAGGGCTGACGTGGTGCTGTGTGACTTTCACATCATGTCAGAGTTTGGTTTAGGGATGCTGCATGTCCAGTTTGAATTGTTACACTCCCATCAAGCTGCTGGACGTTTTTTCTTTGGAAATGAACAGTGTTTGAAAATTCCAGCCCAAGCTTGGCATGTGTGACTCTCTTGTATGTTGTTATTTTTCTGCCTTATTGTTGTATGTTTTTAATCTATTTTTTGCATACTTCTGTCCACTTTCCTAATGTATTCCTCCAATTTATGCTTGACTCTCATTGCTCAGTGTCTGTTTTTCATATACATCCATTTTTTCCTTCTCATTGGAAAGAGAGAGGACAGCATGTTCCGTTTCCATGCAGATAGAACTATTGCAGGATTGTTCAACCTAATTATGTTAAAAATATGAGTACCATTCTCTGTTGTACCTGTAGAAAAGTGTGATTGTTCCCTTTCTGTAGGCTTCTTTTCTAAGAAAAACTAACATATTTCAACATTTGATTCCCTAATATCAGTGTTCAGCTGTTACCTCATGCTCATTCAAGGTCCATTTTTTTCTCTGTTATCCACATCTGGAAGGGATTTAAAATAAACAAATGTTCTTATGATAACTTCATAATTATTCTTTTAAGTGATAATGCTGAAAGTACAGTGCTCTAATCTGCTGATAATAGATGTTAAATTTATCTCTGCATTCATTTTTATCAGTTGCTATTTATAAGCTTGTGCTCATAGGTGTCTTTAGTGACTTAAAATACACATCTAAAAGCAAATAAATTATTTTTACACTGCATTCAATGATTTCATGGACAATTAGAACCATACCTTATGAAATAGTGACACTTGCTACACAAAACTCAGCTTTATATGAATCTCAGGATGAAGTAGTGGAATAAATCACTTGCAGTGATCCATGGAGTTTTTATTTGGTTTTGATCTGTTTTGTTTTTTCAGCTTTTGCTGAAAAACTCTCTCCTAAGGTGTATCCTTCCTACAAGTGCATGTTAAATCATCTCACAAACATTTTGTAACGTGTCACAAGGCAATTGGCAGCTTTTTGTTTTCCATGCAAGTTTTCACAGCTTCCTAAGAGCATGTTTTGTGTTGTAGTATAACTGTTAAATTAAAAATAAAAGCACAGCCTCGAACTGTGAAGGAGCCAGGGTGCTCCCTTTGCTGAAGGATGGAATTGTGGATGAGGGAAGCTGCCGTGTGCTGCTGCCATCCCAGCAGGATTGATGTGTTAGCAGCCAGATAAATAAGGCTCAGGAGCAGGGATGAGACAGGGTGACTGTGGCTGGTTTTGCTTAGCAATGGTAATCATGGAATCACAATTCCAGCTCCTTTGCTGAGGTGAAATCAGAATCATTCCTGAGCAAGTAAACCTTGGAGTAATGATACAGATCCTGATGCTGTGGAGCTGAGCAGAGATGTTCCATTTTTGAGGACTGGTCAAGAGTTACTAAAAAAAAAGCCATGATTCAAAATCTAGTCTCTACTCCAAATTAATCACTTAAAGGATTTAAGTAAATTCTGCAGTTCTGTTGATCAAGTGTATGTTTGTTCAGATTCCACTGGCAAAACTAATAGAAGTGCCAAGACCCCAAATTTTTGCAAGCTTGTCCATCAGCAGATGTCACATGGAGGTAGATTTAATTGTAGATCAAAATTTAGAACTGATATCAAATCCACATGGTTGTTTATATAATGCCCTCCTTTCCCAGAAGGAAAAGTAGCTGGATATTGAGTTAATAAATTAGTTTAATTTGAAGTCAGTGAATGTGTCTCTCAAAGTAAAAAATGAGTTTGGTTTTTTGAAGACTGGTGGTACTTCTCTGGAGGGTTGGAATTCTCCTCTCCAATGCTTCCTTTCCATGCTGATAATCAATAAATCCTCTCTGCTCCTGAGAACAGCCCAGAGAACTGAACTGAACTGCTCGCACAGTTTTCATGGTGGTGACTGCAGTGACACAAGCTACAGAGCACCCATAGAAGCACAGTTTACACTAATTGTTTTCAGGATTTGATCTTAGATGTGCTTTGCTTGTCTAATACAAACCCTTCTCTGTCTGCTCTTCTCTTTTAACTTCTTCATGTGTGTCTGTTACTGAGCAAAGACAAATACGTGTTTATTTTGGTACATTCATGTGACCTTTGCAGGAGTAGTTGAACATCTTGCTCCTCATATAGAGCTTCACATTTACTCCAGATAACTCCTCAAGTTTAGATAGTAAAACTTTTTTTTAGATAGTAAAATCTAAAGCTGGTGGACTTTAGATTTTGTCCAGATGGAGAAAAGGCACCTGAAAAAAGCACAGCTCCTTGGCTTCAGCTGGCAGTGCCCACACAAGTGAGTGCATTGTGCAGTCAATCCTTCCTTGCTGTTTCAAGCTCCTCCTCATTATTAACTGCTCTAATCCATACTGTGGAACTGTGATCCACAGGCCAGCCTATTCCTAAAGATGTGGGAATGTGGATTCCTGACTCCTGCCCTTGTTTTGCAGGGTAAGGTCGCAGAACGTGGCACGCACGCAGCGCTCCTGGCAAACCCCAGCAATCTCTACTATGAGATGTGGCACACACAGAGCAGCAAAGTGCTCCACACCCACAACCACCCAAACTGGGAGGAGAGAAATAACCAGACATCCAAAGAGGAGGAAAGGAAGAAGCTAGAAGAAGAAATTATCAACAGTGTGAAAGGCTGTGGGAACTGTTCATGCTGAATAGGATCCTGGATCTTGTAGAGCAGGTTAAAAATGCACAAGAATACAGTGAAATGCAGCTCTTGTTTTTAAGTCAGCATTCAAAAACTTCTGGGTTTTGCAATTTTTGAATTTTACAGTTTCACAGAGGGACATAATTTCAACCAAAGGAGTTCTATTTTTGCATCTTTAGGAATCTCTAATATTCAGTGGCATCTACAACAGCTGAGCTTTTTCAAAAACTTTAAACTTCTCAACCAAGGCTGTAATTTATGGCAATTTTTAGGCATCGGTAAATTCTCCTGGTAGTTGCCTGATGTGGATTATTAAATTGTAAACAGACTTGTCCTTGATTTACATTATTTCTCATCATTGATGGTTGATAAATGCGTCATGTTTTAATTGTAATTGGGCTAATTTGAGCTCATTTGCCAGTGAGGAAGATGCCTTTTAAATTCTTCAGTGGTGTTCTGGTTTAAAATCTTCTTCCTTGTAAAGAGTAAGAATAACCTCAACAAAATATTAGGCTTCTAGTAGCAAACTAAATATTGGAATCACCCCTCTCACCCCTCAGAAGCACCTTTCATACTGCACTATCAGGTAATGGATTGGTATTATTCTACAGGAAAACTAACAGTATTTTTAAGTAAAAAATGAACAAATCTGAGTTCAGGATTCTGTATCATCAGCATCTGCTGTAGTAGTCAAAGCAGAATGCAGTCTCTCTTTCTAGCTCAGTCATGGTCTTAGGGAGCAATTAAGATTCAATAAAGACTTCCATAAATTTCTATTATCTCATTAATGTATGAGAAAATGACCTGGATAATGCTGAAAGCATTGCTATAATAATCTCCTCATTTCAACAGCCAGAACTTCTCCAGTGGGAGGAAACCTCAGTCTTTGGGATCACCAAAGGACACTGGGTGTGTCAGGTTCAGGTGGGGGCTGCAGGGGCCACGTCTGGGAGAAGGTGCCAGAAGCCCTGTGTCCAACAGAGCCAAGGCTGAGCATAACAGGGCAATGCACTACTGGGATCACAGGTTTGGGAAGGGAGGAAAAGCCTTGTAAGAGCAACTGCAGCCAGGGAGAGGAGTGGGAACATGAGAGAGCAGCAGCCCTGCAGACAGGAGGGCAGGGAAGAAGGAGGGGCAGGAGGAGCTCCAGGTGCTGGAGCTGAGATTGCCTGCAGCCCATGAGGGTCCACGATGGAGCAGAGATCCTCCTGCAGCCTGGAAAGGAGCCCTGGATGGAGCCAGGGGATGTTCCCAGAGGAGGCTCTGACCCTGGAGGAAGCCCACACTGGATCAGGCTTCTGGCAGACCTATGGAGAGAGGAGCCTGTGGTGGAGCAGATTTGCTGTGACCCTGTGGGGGACCCACACTGGAGCAGCCTTTTTCTTAAGGACTGCACGCTGTTGCAAGAGGACACATGGAAAAGACACACTGGGGCAAGGGAAGAGAATGAGGAGGAAGGAGCAGCAGGGACAACGTGATGAACTGACCACAGCCTCCATTCCCCACCCCCTGCACTGCTTGGAAAGAGGAGGGGAATTCTGAAGTGAAGTCGAGCCTGGGAAGAAGGCAGGGATGAAAGGAAGATGTTTTAAGATTTTGTTTCATTTTCTCATTACTCAACGCACACTTCTAATTCACAGTAAATGAAGTTAATTTCCCCAAGTGGAGTCTGTTTTGCCCATGACAGTAATTGCTGAGTGGTCTCTCCCTGTCCCTGCCTCATCCCATGAGCCTTTCAGGATGTTTTCTCCCCTGCCCAGCTGGGAGGGAGAGGCTGGGTGGGCACCCAGCGTCCAGCCAGGGTCATCCCACCAGAACAGGCTTGTATTTTTAGGCCTTGTCTCTCCAGGGAAATTCACCATCTCTTTGGCATGAGCTATCCTGGTGTAATTCTTCATGTTGAATTCAAGAACTAAAATCTTTCTCTTGGATGCTGAAAAATAACTTCATTATTTCTGGGGAATTACACCAGTATAATTACACTGATATAATTACGTTTGTAAATCAGATGCAAGATTTCTCAGTGTGGGCACTAGGGAAGGGCTGAATTTGGTGCTTCTGGAAATTTAATTGCAAATAGCATTTATTTTTTTTGTTATACCCTGCCCTACAACTAAAAATAGGAACATAACTTAAAAGGAGTGAAACCTTTGCTAGTTACTTATTTTCTCTCTCATAAAATGATGGGTGAAAAAACAACCTGGCATCAATCTCCACTTAAAAATGATTCTAAAAGCACTTCAGTTTTCATCCTTGGAGTGCAGAAGCAAAGTGAAGTCCAGTTAATGTAGTGGCAGTGCAGAATTCCAGCTTACAACCATCCCTGTATTTTCCCTAACTGTCTCCTGGTTGAGCTGCTGACAGCAGTGAGGGGACTGTAATGGTGCAGTTATCTCCCAGCTGCCAGAAATAGCAAAGGTTTATTGAAAAACTTATTTATGAGGAATCTCCCTTTCCTGCATCATGACAAACCTGAAACTATGGCTCTTCCCCTGCCCTGCAAGAGCTGATTTTTGGAATTAATCTGTCTGCTGTTCATGTAGCAGGTAATGGGCAAAGGCTGTAAATAATATTTCAATCCTAATATTGTTTTCCTTTTGGCATGAAGATTAGAAATTACTCTGAACTAAAATGTGGAGGGAGAGGGGTTTTCTCAATGAAAAGTTTTCCATGTTCCAAGGCTTGGACATCCCAGAAGTCCTGACAGGGTGCACAGAATTGGGAATTGTCTGCAAAATGTCTGGAATCAAAAACCACTTTAATGCCAAGTTTGATTGTGTTTGTGAGGGACAATTTCAGATGAAAGCTGATGGATTTTATCACTGGGGATGGACTTTGCAAGGACTGAGTGTCTTGGGCATTATAGGTTTGGAATGAGGATGGTTTTCAGGTGGCAAATGCCAGGAATCAGCAATAATTGTTTAAATCTGTAGGGTTTGGTGCAGGTTAAGGCCATTACCTGTCTCTGCCATCCTTTTGGTGCCAGTGGATGTGCTGCACCTCTGTCCAACTTAAAATGGAATGACAGGAGGGAACTCTGGACAAGGGCAGTTCCTGAAACAAGAGGCCACTCATCCAGTAGAATATGTGTTTTAAAGAAGTGCAGCGAGTTTCTGGAGATGACTGAAAACTTTCCCATGTCATGGAGTTGCTGGATAAACATTCCTGGCTTGGTGGTGGCTGTATTGGGATGAATTGCTATGGAGAAGCAGCAGCAATACTGGATGAGTCTCCTATCTGCTGCAAAGTCAAACTTGTGCTCTTCTGGTTTTTTTTGTTTTTTTTTTTTTTTTTTTTTTTCCACTTAAATTTTGAGTTTTTATTCCTGTACTGACTCCAGAGTGTCACCACTGAAGCAGATGCTTAAAGCACTGAATGGGAGAGTGGTGGCTTTGGAGAGACTCACTGACCCTTAGGACAGTCTGCCTGGCACCTCTCAGAAAAGCCTTACAATTCTCACAGAAACAGATTGATCTAGAGGCTCTCTCCCAGCCTCAGTGGATCTTGGTAATTCTGCTCTGCTGCAAACTGAAACATCCTTTTCTAAACAGCAGCTTTTCGTATTCTAGACTCGTAGCTGGTTGTTTTTCAAAATTCAAGTTATCTACTGCCATTATAAAATCTTTGCCTGCAATTTTAGAGTAGAAAAAGACATTTAATTTTTTTCTTCATTTTCTGTTTTTAGAAGAAATGTGTTTGTAGAAAATGGACATTGAAAAGGGGCTGCTGCTCGCAGTGTGTAGTGATCTGTTAACTGCGAACTTGTAGAAATCAATCCTAATTCCCATGTAAAACTTTTTAGGCTCAGGATATCAAGTCACAACACACAAAATTTGGGCTATTTTAACCTCCAGTTTAGGAAACGTAATGAGTTACTGGCAGGGAGGTTGTGCTTTTTCCAAGTGGATGTTCAAAGCTTACTCCTTGCAGATGATCTCTCAGGTTACCTCAGCTCTTCTGTTCCATGGAATTATTGTTACCTACATCTCCCAACACTGAGATTTTGTTCAAGTTTCTTTTCAGAATGGAAATGTAAATGTACAGGAAGGTGACATGTTCCAGAACAACACAGAAGGCTCTGTTGAGATGAGATTGTGTAATCCTTCCCCTGGAAGACTCCTTACCCTGACTCCTGTCCTTCATCTGTGTGTAGATAATTCTTACTAAATAAATACTTTATCTTTGTGAATAGAAATGGCTGTCCTGTCACAACCGCTCTTCCAGCTTTGCAGCAATTTCCAGAGGAAACAGTCCCTGCCATGGAATGTGAGTCTTAATTCAGCAATTTTTCCTGGTGCTTGGTGGTGCCAGTGGAGCTAGTAACCAATCCCAGGGTGTGGGGTTGGCATAAGGTGACTGAATTCCAGGTGATCCATCAGGGGTAAGTTCATGGATCACACCTGGATCCTGCCCCCACTCAGCTTTCACCCCCTGCATTTGTGTGGAGCTGCAAAAGCAGGTGAGGAGCCTGTGTTGGCTGCATCCCCCTGATGGGAATGAACGTGCTTGTGAGAAGCCTGACTGTTTCTTGCTTTAAAACACTCGTGTCTTTATAAATGTAAACTCCTAACATGTACTCAAAGTAGAGCAGGTTTAAGAATCTGCTTGAGCCCTTGACATTGTAATCACTGGATCTCTACTTCCAGCTGTATCTCATTATCAAAGCATTTTTCAGGAAACATTATTTATTTTTATTATTATTATTATTATTACTGCACTGTATTGATCTGAGCCACAACAGCCACTGTCCTGCTGTCCCTGAGCTCTGTGTGGTTGTGCACAGGGCATGGTGCAGGATGGTTGGATGGATGGATGGGAGATCCTAGAGCAGCCTGGAGTGTTTCAGGTCTGACTGGATGAACTTTCAGCTGCTGTTTTGAAGTGTTCATTTGTTCTGCCTTTAAATCCTGTGATGGTACAGTGCAGGAGTGCTCCATAAGTGTTATTGACATTAATGGAATGGTCACATCATGGACGGAAGGGCAGAAGATAGATATATAATAATATTGTAGATAGATATATAATAATATTGATATATATATATATTTTGTAGATAGATATATAATAATATGTGTAGATATTGTAGATAGATATATAATAATATATGGAACAGATGGAATTCATCTACATCTTTAGTGGATAAATCTGATGTCTTTATAAGAAAATCCTTAAACGGTTAGTTCTTGAAAACTATCTTTTAAATTCCTCCCAGGTGACTTTTGACCAGCTTCTGCAGATGTTGGGACTAAACTCAGGAAAACCAGCAGAAACCTTGAGAGAGGACTTCTCAAGAGGCAGATCTGCAGGCTGTGGTGTGGGATCTCCTTCAGACAAGGAGTGTCAGTTGTACTGAATTGCTCAGTGGATTTATTAGTTAAAAGGAGCCAAAATGCTTTACTGGTGTCTTTGGGCATAATTTTAAACAGTATCCCTAAAGCTGAAAGAGTCATGTAACATTTCAGCTCCCCTACATTAATTTCCAGTTTCTAATGCCCTTTATAAAACTGTCAAGTAAAGCATTTTAAGTCACACCAACATAAACTTGTAAAGCTCTCAGCCTTGTTCTGGAGAGGGAAAAGGAGACAAGTTCTTCCCCTCCATGATGGAGAGGAATAAAAAACCTGGAGCAGAGCACATCAGGTGGTGGGGTGTCTTTGAGTGCCTTATTCAGGGCTCTGCAAGTGTCAGCTAAAGATTTTACTGGCCTTGTGCACACACCAACAAATATTTAAAAAGGTGGAGGTTGAACAGATGAAAAGTTTCCATATTACACTTGTTAGAGAAAATGGAATGTGAGGGTCAAATTGGGAGGGAACCATTCCAGAGCAGCAGTGGAGGAATTACAGAATGGGCCATGAGCTTTTAAAACATGGAAACACATGCTCATGTGTTTGCTCACAGAGTTGTAAAAATCTTTATTTCTTCGGTGAATTGAAAATCTTCCTGGCTTTTGAAGAACACAGATAAAAGATTCAGCTTATTTACAATTAAAACCAGGGAATGTTCTCTGGGGAAAACAGTGTTTGCAGAATCTGTAAAAGGTGATGAGTGATATCGCGTGTCGAAGCTGCTACTTGTGATTGCAGGAATGTAGGATACTTGGCAGGATGCAAGGGAGGGGGAAGAGCACAAGGCACAAGTATTTTAGGCTGGAGTTGTTCCTTCTGCCTTGTGGAAATTGCTTCACTTCAAAGCCCACACAGGGACTGTGCTGGTAACACACACACACACAATGTTTCTGAAGTCTGTGGCGTAAAAATTAATGACCTGATGTACAGTACAGTGACTTTTTTTTTATATAAAAACAAATATTTTATTTTACAGTAGTTAAATGTCAGAGGAAGAGAAATGCAGAGTGGCGAGCTTGGGCTAGTGGAGAAGGAGGATTTTCTCTATTCAATCCCTTCACTCCAAACTGTGACTGCTAATCTGGGCCCTGCATTATGGTGGCCATGAGCAAGGGCCCCTTGGGCTTTGTGCATGAGCTGATCTCTCCTCCTTAGACATGACCTTACCTTGTGCCTCTTCTTCCTCCCTCTCCCCTTACTGAGGCTGTAATTCCATAATTCTCCCTAAAATATTTCCTTTCTATAAACTGGAGGAAGCATTTAACAGCTTCTATCTTAGGGCTGGGCTTCATCCCACATGTTATGTGGAGAGGTGCTGCCTCCAAAGGTGTCCTCAGTGGAATGGGACACTGGGAAGGCTCCTGTGCTGCCTTTGGACCTCTAGGCACAATCTTGCAGGGAGGTTTGTTCAGTGAAATGCTGCTTGGGGAGCTGTGTCACAGCCTCTGCATATTCCAGTTTGGCCTTCAGGGCATCTGAAGCAGCAGCCTGCTCCAACAGCTTGCTCCAGGTGGTTCTTGTCTGCTGGGGCTCAGGTGCTACTGGACTTCTCCAGGTGTCTCATTTTCAGCAGCATGTCTGGGTGAGGTAGCTGTGCTTCCAAAATGCTCAGGGAGCTTTGTAGACAGCAGCCTATGCACATGATTCCCACAGCATGGAAAGATCCATTTGAACGCCACGTCCACTAAAAATCAGTGTTTACCAGAACCCTGCTCAGTGCAGCAAACCTGGCTGCTGAATGTGTGTTCGGGTACTGCAATATGTGGAGCAATTGTATTCAGTCTTCTGCTTTCTTATCAGTCCCTGGAATTTTTGATGTTAGAAATCTCCAGGTGACCACAGAAACCTTCTGGCACAAATGTAGAACTCCATGGCTAAAATGTTACCTCCTGAAGAGCAGCATGAGCAAGATTTAGCCCATTAAGTAGGTTTTTTAATAGTTGCTGTTGCCTGAGCTGTGCTCCCAGCAAAACTGGTAGTTGGAATTCCCAGCAGTTAATGAAGTCTCAAGTCAAAATATGTTGTACCAAAAAGTGACTGAAAGTTGTTTAAATATTCCTAAGACTTTGTGCAACTTCTCTCCTAGGTTTGTGCATGAATTACTTTAATTCTGCCAGATTTAGCTGGATATTTCCATGATGCAATGGCATCAAGCTGGGAAGAATTTATTTGGCACAACAGCCATGTGTCCAGCATGTGCTGCTGTGGGATGTTTCCAACACTTTGTATCTTCTCTCAGGAGATATGTGTGTGATTCACAGGTGAGTAAGGGCTCTCAGCTCCTAATTCTTACAGGAAGTGCCACACCATGGTATGTATTTCACTGAGTATGGCCAGTGAAAAAGGAACAGCAGAAGCTGGGCTGCAGTACTGAAGTGATTTCCTAATGGAAATGGTCCAGGAATCATTAACAGCAAGTCAAATGCAAATAACACTTGTGAAAACAAAGGGGAAACATAAAAAATTACCTTTTAGTGGGCGATCAGCTCTGGAAGCTGAAAAGAGGTGGGTTTTGTCGATTATCTTGTGGGATTTGTTAAATTTCATTGAAGGCCCTAAACTTTTTAACTGTAATTTAGCCTGCTGGGAAGCAGTCAAGTTCCAGCAAATAAATGCCCATGTGATTTCAGTAGGTATCTAGAAAAGCAAATCCTCCAAATGGCTGTTTTCAGACTTGATATCAGTCTCTGTGGAAATTCCTTCAGTGAGATATAAGCCCAAATCTAATGGCAGCCTCTGATTTAGGCCAAAGCTGCTTTGTTGACACTCCAGCTGTCCTATGGAGATCCTGCTCTAGCTGAAAACCACACAGACTTTCACAGCCCATAAATCCCATGGAATACATCTCTTAAGTACTTTACTCAAAGGAATGTTAAGCTCTTTTACTAAATCTGCAAATTACAGCTATTTGACAACTCTGAGTTTACAGTCTGACAGCTCACATCATCAGATGAACGGGATGAGCGGAGTCAGAGGCATCGTTGCTTGCTGCTGACTTGCAGGGATCTGGTAATAACAATCCACTGGAAAATGTTGGAAAGCTGTGACAGCCTGGGAGCGGTTGGTGACATCTGTTAAACACACTTGTTTTTATTCCCACTGACTGCAGCAAGATGAAGCAATATTTTATGGAAAAGGAGTGGTTGTGTTCCAAAGCAGAAGCCAGTAGCCATCATCCAGGTGAATTTCTATGCAAATGACCACATCCCAATGCTTGAGCCAGATTAAAAAGAAGTTTCTCAGCAGATTGTCCCTCCCTGACTGTAGGAGGTAATGAAGTGAAACAGTGGCCTGTGAACTCTGCAGGAGCAGGAGATGAAGGAGGCTGGTGAAGCCCTGGCTGCTGAGTGCTTTGGGGTGCCCAGCGCTGGCTGTGTGAGCAGTGAACACTCACTAATGGCTTCATGGTTCAGAGCAACTCAGCCCTGACTTAAACTGAAATGGGCAGTGGCAGGAGAGCTGTAAACTCACAGGTGCACCAGTGTCATCTGAGGAATACACACAAGGCATAAGTGTGAGCAGCCAAGGAGAAGAGCTGTGTCTCTAAAGAAGACTCCCTGGATGAGTCAGTTGTGCCCTGTGACTGAATATAGAGTTCCTTGCAGTGCAGTGAAGTTTATGATATGTTTTGTAGGCACAGTCTACTTGTTTTAACACACACTTGGCCTGAAGTTCTTACTGAACCTGCTGTAACACCTGTGGGAGTGGTGGCAAAGGAACTGAAGCATATTGGTAATAGCAGCAGAGCCAACTCAGTTCAGCCAGTGCTGCTCTTTAAAACAGGTGCAGAAAAGAACATGGCTATAGAAAATCCTATACATGCTGAGTCACCCAACACAGTTTTTGCAACTGCAGACTGTAGAGCAGAGGTGGGCAGTGGCTGTGTGGTAATGAGTATGAAGGGAAGCCCTTGGCAGTGTCTTGAGTGCTGAGTTGCTGTTTAGCCAGAGGTTATCTGGGCCAATGACAAGCTGGGATCAGCCTGGCTGAGGCTGATTGAAGTGTTTGGTTACCCACTGGCTAAATATCCATAAACAGAGGAAATGAATTAATTGTTACTTAAAAAACCCAAACTCACCTAGAGGATAAAATCTAACTTTTCCATTTTTTCCCCAAAGGCTTCTCCAGCAGTTTGTGATTCTTTCCAAGGATTCCATACCTTCCCACCAGCCTTGGGGCTGACAAGGTATGAGAACAATATAATCTATAAATCCTCTCTCTTGACGGTCTTCTCCCACCTGAACATTTCCATGATTCCATGCTTTTATAATCTATAAACCAGCTAGGACAAATTAGGGACAAGTTTGATGCAAGCAGGGTGTGGCTACCTAAACCTTGGTGTTTCAATCCGCTGAAAACTGAGTGTTTTATGCTTGGGAAGTGCAGAAGTGAATCCTTTAAATGTGTGTGACCTTTTCTGTAAGAGTTGCCTCAAGTCCACCGTGAACACCTGCAGCCAAGTCCATTGGTCACACGCACCTTGACTACTGAGGAGCAGGAACAAGGTAAGGAAATGCTCGCACAGCTGAGAATATCTGTTTGTCCTAGAAGGAAGATCTCTAAAAATGTCCAGACTTCAGCCTAGATGAATGTCTGTGGATCTCAGAATCTTGAGACTGCCATCACAAAGGACTCTATAAAAAGGTTGAAAATGGAGAGGCTGCTGCAAGTCCCGTGGATAATTGCCTGGCTCCATGTGCCGTGCACAGGAAGGTCACTTCACACAGGCAGTGCAATTACCTCCTGGACAAATGGAAAATGAAATTGCAACCTTGTGTGTGATTGCCAAGAAGACAACCCAAAGTGCTGCCTATGAGCAGAACCTCTGCCCTCTGCGTGGCAGGAAAGCTGGCACTGTTCTCCCTGGAAACAATGGGTTTGAAAACGTCCACCTTTTAAAGTGTGCCCTTTCAAGGTGTCCAGTGAAAGATGATGAGCTGCTAAGTGTTTACAGTGGTTTCTGCAGCTTTCAGTCTAACAGAGAGCTCTCATCACCTGAGACCTCCCAGGGAAGCTAAAATTCAGACTGAGTTTAAGCAGAGCCCAAGCTGACAGCAGATACAGGGCTTAGCTACAGGGGATGTGATGCATTGGAGAGGGATTGAATGGTCCTGTGCTGTCAGTGATGGAGTAATCACTGAATAAGTGGGCTTTGGGTGGTTTTTTTCCCCTTTCTATTATTCAAACTAGGGGCAAGAAAAAATCAGTACACTAGCACTATGCTGCCCAGAGTGTGTGGGTTTCAGAGGACACAGAGGTGGAAATCCTGTCCTGTTGAAGATGGAGGCAGATGATTGATAGGTCTTCTGAAAAGCAACAAAAAAAATTCACTGAGAGATTATGAATTACAATTCTTTTTAAAAAGCCTTGGTTGTAATCACTCAGCTTGTAAAAAACTCCTTTAGTTTTAACTACACTCTTAATTTCGGGGAAAGTAGTGAGGGATGCAGGAAGTACCTTTAATTTGTACTTCCTGTCGTGTTTCTTTGTTGTTGAAAGCAAACATTTGGCTTAAGGAAGATTTGCACAGGTGTAAAGCTTTCCTTGTATCAATATTTAAACAAATGGGGGTCTGTCACTGAACTGCAATTTAGTAATTTTTTATCAGGCTTTGTTGGGTTGGAAAGCATTTCTTCTGTTAGGCTACAAAAAAAAAAAAAAAAAAAAAAAAAAAAAAAAAAAAAGATTTATCCTTAAAATAAATTAATCAAAAATCTCTTGTGAAAATGCTCAAGCTAAGTGGAAGGTTTCCAGAAAAATCGAGCATTATTATGATTTTTTAAAAGTGTGTGTAAAATAATAGTCTTCCAAAAAGATACTTGAAGTTGTTTGGATAGAGTTGGCATCTGCCAGAGTCGAGTCACACATAAGATAACATGATTGACCATTTTTGGCATGGGATGGGCTAAATTGGCTCATCTGTTGGCTGTCAGTCTCTTCTGAATTAGATCCAACGCTTTGTAGGCACGTTTCCATCTGGTTAAGTTTAGGACTCAAGCTGTTTATATATTAAAAAAAAAGTATTTTGTACCAATAACAATTTCTAGAAAAAGGGTTTTGCTTATGTTCCATTTTGAAACTATTTGGTTTTCTTTCCTAGTTAAAATAACCTCCTGAAGAGTGAAAGATGTGCCTATGTATTATGTTAAGACCCTTGAAACATGCAAATAAAATGTAAAGAAATTAAAAAATTTATATGTACATATTTAAATATATGTATATATGTATGCATATCATTCTGTAATATGTGACTCCTCTAAATTGGAAAACCAGATTTTAAGTCTGCTAATATTTTAACCATGTGCATTAGGAAAGGAGGATGAATACATGCTGTTACACTCACATTGAGTCTTTCTAAGATTGGCCTTGCATTATTTTTATTCTGAATATTCGCCATCTGGCACTGGGAACTGCAGTATTTAGTGCCACAAATAATAATGAAAAATATGGTAATAGCTCGTGATACTTTAACGTAAAAATATAAGACAGAGGGTCTAAAGCTCTGGGCGTATGATCTTACAGCTGCCAAAGCATGTTGTTCTCTCTGCCCTTGTTTTCCATAAATGAGTCTTTGATTGGAGACAGCAGCAGTAATGGGAAAGTCATTGGTTAATGCACATTAATGAAACTGCGTTACTGGAGTTAATGAACTACAGTCCTTAAGAAAAATGAGCAAGAAAAACGTTAGGGTTTGTGCCATTGTGTTCAGGTAGCTGGGGCTGCACCCAGGACACGCCAAGAAAACACCTTTGACTCCAGATTCACCTGAGACAGAGGTCTCTGTCTTCTTCCCATGGGACATGCCCCATAGAAATGCCTGAACTTTAAAGGAAATCACCTTTTCCTTCACTCTGCCCCCATCGAAATACAATGAGGAGACTGTTGCATATTCAGCAAAGCTGTTCTTGCTGCAGCTAAATTGCATAATTAGATGGGGCTTAAAGAGAGCTGAACCTCAGTGATTGTGCAGGATGAGGCAGAGGTGAGACCAACTCATGGAATTCACCGAGGTGAATTGCAAATGGGCTAATGGACTATACCCAGGTGAGCTGCAAACAAACTCAGGGAACTTACTGAGGTGTGGGTGCTTCAGGAAAACAGTTCCAGGATGTTTGGGTTCAAGGTAGTGGGCATTTCCGGAATGTTCTTTCAAAGAACACAGGAATTTACCTTTATGATTTCTGTAAGACTGGGTTTATTTTTGAAGTCTGGCCAAGCAGCTCTGGGGATGGCAAGAGTTCTGTGGCCATGTTTTGTGGCTGCTCTGTTGGCATTAAAATCAAACCCCTTCCACCAGCTCTGCTCTGTGGGACCTTTGCTCACCATTGTAGGTAGCATCCCCTGCTCTTGAAACAAGTGAAAAGCCCAAGGTGCCTCTGGTCACGAGGAGTTTCATGTTTGCTAAAGAAAAGAAATAATTTATACAACACTACAAGTAACAGCTCCATCCACAATAAACAGGATTTGGCTCTGCTGGTTGGTGAGGCTGCCCCAGAAGAGCAATGGGAAGGATGGAATTGCAAAACAGAATTTGAGTTTCCAGCTGTTACCAAAGAGTCCTGGTCAGCCCTTTGGACTCTGCTGTCTTCACCCAGCAGTTCCAGGTGCCAGCCAGCTTGGCCAAAACAGCGACAGGCTTTGAACTCTGGGATACCAGAAACAGTCCTGCACCTCTGCAGTTCATCCTTGCCCAGGCCCGTGCATTTACTGCCTATGAGAAGATCAATCTGCAACTGAATCACAGCAGGTTTGTGCTCTCCTCGCGTCCTGATCCCTTTGCCTTCT
>VWYO01016085.1:58463-126323 GCA_013400275.1 Rhadina sibilatrix | reverse complement strand
GGGGGTTTTTGTTTTTGTTTTTTTTTTTTTTTTTTTTTTTGGTGTGTGCCTGTGGTTTAGTAAAGGAATAATACAGAGGCTAATAAATAGCGGCAGCGCTCAAGCAGGTAGGATGCAATTTAAAGTCACTCCAGCTAATACCCCATGCAAGACTGCATTTGTTAAGGTATGTGAGCTGTGCAGAAGGCAGCAGTCTTTAGTGAATCACTTTTGAAAAACAAATACTTGACAAAAGAACCAGACCTGCTAAATGGATAACAATTATGTAAGCCTATAGTAGGTTTTGATGTATGTCAAGTCTGTTAAATAAATCAACCTGTTCAGTGAATAAATCTGCTCTGCACCAATGCTTTATTACAATTTCTTTTAAAGGAGAATAAACCTGTGTATTTAAGATGTTTTTAGTGATGTGAATCTCATGGCCAAGCCCCATAGCTGCCAGTGACACAAGACAAATCCGTGGGGAGGGTGGGGTGTGGGAGCACGGGGAGGGATAAGGTGGATATTAAAAATACACAAAGATGTGCATAAGGATTCCTAGTGATAAAATTCTCACTGATCCATGTCTTGATGGAGTATTTGCTTTGCAGTGGCAATGGCCCATACAAAGCTACATTGATTTAGCTTGCTCTGTTCATGATGGCAGTTCTGGTGAATAATTATTTTCCCAAAAGCCCTAACCAAGGGAAGAAAGGGAGTCCCTGCTTGGCCTACACAGCAGTACAGTATCTTTGAAAGCGCGTATCCGGCTGCAAAGAAAGAGAGCCAGTTCAAGTGTTACTACACTCAGCAGGAATAAAAGGGAGGCAGAGAAGGGGAGCACCCAGCCACCTTCCCTGTGTGCCTTGTCCCCCTTTCCCTCTCTGCTCCTTGCCCTCCGCTCAGTTTTGGGGGGCAGGGAGGGGGGATTTTTGTGCGTTTGTTTTTCCTTTTTTTTTTGTGTTTGCTGTTGCCTTTTGGAGGCGAGGCTCTGGCAGCCCACTTGAATGTTGAGCTCTGAATGCTGAGGAGTCTCTTTCAGATTGAAAAAAAGAGAAGAGGTTGTGGCTAGTGGGTTTTAACTTCCGTAGCTGGGACAGGGAGTACATCTATGTGGGGCAGGGGCTTGGTGGTGTCCTTCTCTTTTGAGATGGTGAGGCCTCGTGGATGTTTTTGTGATGGGTCACATGTGTATCTTTTTCCTGGCTCTGCAAAGAAACATATGAAAAGACTCAACGTGCTTGCAGGACCAAGAAGGCCCCAGGCTTGGGGAGAAAGTGTTCCCAAACAAAGGGGTCTGGTTCAGGTTGGATCCAGGGTGTGGGACCCAACCATCAATGCGAGGTGCATTTTTTGGATATTAAGACTTTTCCACTGTAGCAACAACCCAACCGTGCTGCTTTCCCCCAGCACAGCAGTGAACCATCCCCTTGAAGTGTATGCCCCATTGCAAACAAAAAGCAACATTAGGAAATAATCTTTTCCTTGGGCAGAATCCAGGGAGGAGAGCTGTGGATGCTCCAGGCCTTGCCCTGGTCCTTGTGTGGGGGCTCTTTGATGCTGCTGTTACTGAGTTTGTGTTTGGCCCTGAGAGAGGTGGGCAGCCTGACTGTTTACCAGAGCAAAATTGCTGTTGCTGCTCAGTAATGGCAGCTTTTGGTCTTTGAGGGTATTTTAAAAAAAAATATTTTGAGAATTGGGAGCAAAATAATTGTTATGTAATCCACCTGTTATGTTCAAAGTCCTGTTTTCCACCTGGGAGAGGCTTGCACTTTTTTTTTTATTTTTATGCTAGATCTTTGTGTACTTTTAGCCCCGCTTGAGTTGGCTTTATAATCATTACCTGTTTATACAGTCAGCCTGATTTTGTAGAAGCTGCCAGCAGTGAGTAAATGAGCCATGTGGCATAAAACTGAGCAAACCATGTTTTGTTGGTACCTTGCTCTTCCCTCTTTTCTCTGAGCTGGTCGTACACACCCATAGTGTCGCCTGGCACCTGTGCATGGGTCTGGGCTGTTTTGGGACAGGGACACACCTGATTTCTTACCTGGATGTGGTGTGAAAGGCCTGGCGGGATCTCAGCCTTTTGTTTTTTTGATTTGAGGGCTTCTGGGTGCCGTTACCACCAAACATTAAATAATTGCCACGGGTTGTGTTGTGTAGTGTAGAAAGCAGTGAAGTGACAGATGCTGAAGATGAGGGACTGGCTTGAGCATCCAGGCGTGGGGGTTTGCCTGAGAGGTGTAGGGATTGAGGATCAAACCTGTCCTGCTGCCAGTGCCAGAGGGTTGGTAGCACTGCTGGCCTGCCTGTGGACACCAGGAGGAATGAATGGGGAGTGTCTGGGAAAGCTGAGCCAGAACGAAGTTTGCAGGAGGAGCTGTCAGTTCTGCAAATGAGTGTTGAGCCCTTATCCTCAGCAAATTCATCTTAGGAGCAGCCAGGGGAAGTGGCTTTAGTGCTGTGGTGCTTTGCACTGTGATGGTAGTGCTGGGTGGATTTTGTTTGCAGTTCAGGGGAGTAGCATATAATCTGTGTAACGCTGCTTTTGTGTGCCTCTATTGCAAATTGATGTCTGGGGAATGACATGAAGCAAAGGCTCTAGACCAGCAGGTCTGTTATATTTCTGTAGCAATGTCTTTTTATTCAAAGCAGGTGTCATGGAGATCTTTCATCCCAGGATTTCTTTCATCCCTGGCATTTGTTAGCTTGTGTTAAAACTTTAAATCTTGAGAATTTCTTCTGTACAGAAGGTGTTCCTCATGTTGCTCTGGCATGGGCTGAGCTATGATTATGCAGTCTCCAAAGAGTGACACGGATGATATCTGCATTGCTACGTCAGCCCTGTGAATAATCCAGGGACGTGGCCCAGTGCCCTCCAGTCACAGGCAGGGTCTGTGCCAGCTCAGTGAGGCGCTGCACAGGATCTGGGAGTGGGCAGCGCTGGGGGTGTTGTCCCTGGGCAGAGTTTTCTTCTAACCCTTAAGCATTCAAAGGTGATTTATGCCCAGCAATCTGAGCTTGTGTTTGCAGTCTCGCTTGCCTTTAAAAAAGCTTTTGACTACGAGAGAACCGATTTGCTTAATTTATCCAAGCTCTTGTCTCGGTAGTCTCCCATGATGGAAAAGTCTGCTGGCTAATTGTTGCCTTTCACTGATCTTACACATCTTTGTTTTGTGCTGCACCTTCAGAATCTGGGTGGATGTGTCACTAGAAGTTTCTGATCAGTCTCCTTGTCTTGATTTCCTGGTGTTGCTCCGTACTGGGAAGGTGGAACCACAGTCTGCTGGCCCAACAGCATTGCTCCTGTTGAATTAGCTTGGACCCCAGCTAATTCATTTACCTCATCAGTTTAACACCTTTCTGAATTGTCACTATCAGGACTGTGATCTCTGTGTCTGCCAGTAGTTTTGTTTTCCTTAGGCATCAGACCAGACTGCCTCTGTCTCAAGAGGGAGCTTGAGGTCTGACTTCTGCTGTCACCTTGAGTGGTGTTGCAGTGCCACTGGTGTGTCACCGAGGCTGGCAGGGGCAGCAGAGGTTGTAGGCCTGGCCTTGACACCAATTAGGGTTTTTTTTGCCAATTTATCAGCTTCCTCCTCTTGCTTCTGTGGGGTTTTTGTTGTGCAGAAGGGATTTCTCATGGTGGGTTGGTGTGAAGGTCCCTTCCTGCTCTGTGGTGTTCCCTGCTGGTGTCTGGAGCTGTTCCCTGCTGCTCCACTGAGGCCCTTGGAGAGGGGAGTGCCAGAAATCCTAAAACAACGTGGTTTTCTGCCTCTGCTCTCCCCCAGGGTAAGGAGCACCTCACACACTAAAACCCAACATTGTCACTGTCATTTTCCTGACCTGCTGAAAAGGTGGTTGATGCAATGAGGCTGTTATGTTTTTGAGGGCATTTGGACACTCAGATGGAGCTTATCAGGAAAATGAGCTCTTGTGAATCTTGCAGGACATGGCCAGACTCTCAGGAGTGCCAGGACGTGCCTTGGTGGAGTGTGGGGTGCTTGGAGCACTCCTGAGACACTTCTTGGTTGTTTCATTCCCTGCCTGAGCCTTGCGCCCTCGGGAGGGCTGGGGCACAAAATCCCAGTTCTTTCCCAGTTCCATTCCAGGTGAGGTCTCTGCTACGAGCTTTAGGAGCTGTGTCTTTATTTAAAAAAAAATCAGATTTCCCTTCCTTGTACTTGGGAGGATTTTAATTGTGAGTTACAGCACAGAGGAGGCAAACATAGAAAAGACAACTTCTGTGGATGAACTTTGTTTCCTGTACAATGTCCCAATGAATGAGCTGAGTCTTTGATGGAGGAGAGAAGCTGAAGCCTTATGAAGGGCCTGTTTATTGGCATTAATTATTTTTTATTAGTTACAGCATTCGTAGTCCGTTGGCAGTAGAAGAGCCCAAAGAAGAATATTAATTCTTCAGAAGTTTTTCAAAGCTTGCATTTTTCATAAGAAGCTTGTGAAGCTTCAAATCTAAAGCTTCCAAAGCCTTTTTTTTTTTTTTTAATTCTTCAGAAGTGCCACTGAAGCTCTTTTTTAAAAATTTTTTTTGTATGTTAGCTGAAACTATGAGTTTTACACATGAAAAAAAAATGGTTCTTTCCCATCCACTATATTGGCCCCAATTTTCAGGTGCCTGGCTGGGCCAGCTAAATCCTCTAGGAGCATCAGCTGTGCTCAGCAGAGCAGGTGTGGACCCTTTGCTACAAATTTTCTGTCTTTTCCCCCTCTGGTTGGGGTTTTATTTGGTGGCTGAAGCATAGATGGGTGTGAAAGATGGATTTGTTTGTGACTGGCCAGTCAGGACAATACTTGACCTTCACAGTTGTTGAATAACTTCAGAGAAATACTTAACTGTTTCATGGGAACGAGGAGGGTGGCTGGGAATTTAACCAGTCCAGAGGGGATCTGGTGTCTGTTTGGCCAGTAAGCAGCAGTTTTTTTCTGGTAGCCTCACAAGGTCATGTTTTAATGAATCCCTGAGTATGAATTTAAGGGTCATGCTGGTATTTCAGTGGTAATACAGAGGTGGATGCTGGGTCTTACTTCATATTGCTCCAGGGAATGGAATAATTAGTAATCTTGGCTCTCTCTGAACCTCGAGGGGGCAAATGAAAATTGCCTTTTTCAGGGTGGTCACTGTTCTCATTTGCATGAAGAAAACTGTTGGGGAGTAGGATGATTTTAGCTACAAAAAGTTGTGATGTGGGGTTTTATGTTATTTAATGCTATTGCTAACATTACATGGGCAGGTTAACTTCATTGACAGCTGTGCCTTTAACATGGAAAGATGGGCAGAATTTTTGGGAAGATCCGAAGGGAAAGTGCTGCTGACCACAATTTTTCAGCTGGTGTTAAACCAAACAAGCAACCTCCAACCTTCCTGGCACCACTGGCTCTGTAGGGAGCAGCACACAATAATTTCCCGTGGTTTGTTGATGCCTGCCTCTATGAAAATCTCCTATATCAAAATCACCTGTCCATGCAGTGGCACGTGTGTGTGTGAGAGACTCATTCTGCAGCAGATGGAGCACTCATTGTCAGCTCTTGCAGGAATTCAGCTGGCTGTGACACAGGCAGCGTGGCTAATGGATAACAGTGAGCTCAGGACCATTCCTAGCCCATGGGTTGATGTGGTGTTAGCCCAGCCAGGCAAACACAGAGGAACCCCTCAGCCCAAACCTCCCACAGAACAAACCATCTGTCCTAACCCAGTAACCTTCACTTAATTGTCTTATTTTTCTGGTTAGTTTATGGTTTGATGGAGAGAGTTTGTGCTGCAGGAAGAGGAGTTTTGTTTCTTGTGGCTGTTTTTTTGGTTAGTTTGTGCTAATTCCTTGCTTGTTGGGTTTGAAAGGTGCCTCATCAGCAGTTACAAACTTTTGGGGGAGTGGATGGGAGGCTGGGCAGGCCACTGTGTTTCCAAGGAGTTTCTGGTTTGGAAGAGTGAATTTTTGATTGTTTTGATGGCTCAGCATCACAATTTATGGCTGTTTTAGACAGCACAAAGTTGTGTTTCAGGATTTACCTTCAGGTTAGAGTTTATATCCCTGCACAGTGTTGAGCTAAGAACCACGTGCTGCTTACAGATCGCTCTTCTTCTGCACAGGGTGTTGAAAATCTGATGCTTAATCATCAACAGGGTCTAGTGGTGATTTCACTCTTTGGAAGCATTTCTGGCTTTGGAGGAGGGATGGGCACTGGTTGTGATGCAGAGCTGGAGCTCGTTAGTGACTGATGGCCTGATGTGGTTGCTTTTGTGTGGAATTCCTTTGTGAATGGAATTACAGGTTCCAATTCATGTGTTAAGCAAAGCCTAGTATCTCAGGTTCTCTCTGTTTTTTTTTTCCCCTATGAACTACTCCTTGTTCGTGGTGTTCACCTCTCTATGCACAATCTGTGTGCTGGATGCCTCACTAGGACCAAGAATTCCTAATGGTTCGTTCAGGGGGAGCTTGGAAGCATCTGGGATCAACTTTTCAGCCACTGCAGATGGTCTTGAAGGGTTATTGGATGGCTTGAGACTAAAAACAAAATAGCCTCAATGCCAGCCAAGAGCAGGACTGGAGGAAGGTGGCCCCTACCAAGGGATTGCTGGTGGGGCATTTCAGTGAAAGTGGTGGGGAGAATAAGAAAATGCTGCTTAAATTGTGTTTTGAAGCTTTTTGGCCTGGTGTGGCATGGGAAAGTCTTCATCTGCACTGTGATCAGTGAGTTTCGTGCATGATGGAGTCCAAGTATTGTATCAGAAATGCTGAATGACTGTCTTGTGCCTGAAACCTCACATGAAAGCAGAAGGGTTATGTTCCCATTGCAATGAGCAGTAAACATAAAATAGCTGAAATCTGCAGCTGACAATATAATTTATGAGTTCTCACCCTGCCTTCCTGGGCTTATGTTAAAACAAAAGGCAGTTTAAGGGTATTACAATATTTACATAATATATAGAAAAGATATTGTATCTGTATAATAATTATATTAAAGGGTATTATCCTATATTATATTCTGTTATTCAGTAAGGCCTGGGCATTGGCTGAGGGGGCTGTGTTAAATCACTCCGACATTTGGGAGGGTCAAGTCAAGCTACTTGATGTGTAGCTCGGAGTTTAATCAGCATTTTTGTTATTTTGTTAATACCTTCATCCCCTTCCCTGCACTTATGGGTACAGCCATACCCCGTGGTGGTGGCTGCTAAACTTGTTATCTGTGGCTGTTTGAATAATTTCTTTCTGGGGCAATATAAGGCTGCTTAAATCTAAATAACCAGAGGAGAGCAGAGGGGTTGGAATATGAGCATTTCCAGGTCTGATGGGGGCTCTGCAGGGTCCTCCTCAGGATCCCCAAATGCTTCACACTCTGTCTATCCTTGAACAGCTTCTGTGCATTGCATGGTAAATGGAAGTCAAAATAGTTTGATGTTATTTATTCAAATCTGGAAAGGATGGTTATGCAAAGACCAAAGAAAAATGGTTTTAGTCTGACAAATGCCAAGGGTTTTTGTTTTGTTTTTAAAGCCCAAACAAACCCTTTGGGATCTTTGGCTGGGTATATAATAGCATGAAATACACCATTCCTTTCATTCTGCTCCCTAAAAATCTAATTTTTTATGCATTTAAAGTGGGAGTTGAGGCAAAAAAACAAGAGTTTAGCTCTGTTGACCTATATTTATGAAAAGAGAAGTCTTGCTAAGTGTTGCAAGGAAAGAATATATAGTGCTGTTGGTATACACTGACAAAATGTACACACATACTAAAATCACTTTTGGGATTCTTCATCTTCTTACTGAGTGTTTAAGCCCTTTCCAGCCAGATTCAATCCATTTTTGCAGTTCATGGCATGTGTATTCAGCCTGCCATTAATAGCCACGAGCAAAATAGGGAGTCTAGAATAAGCAAGGGAGAGTGCTGGTGTTGAAACCCTCCCTGATCCCAAGGTTTAAAGGTGAACTTTTAAACTTTTTTTACAGTTTCCTTTTTGTTGTGTTATTTTTTAATTCAGCCCACTCTCTATAAAGTGCAGTTTAATGATTATCATGCTGCTTGTTGCATAACTGTGGCACAGATGTTATTTTTTTGTAATGTTGCTTGACATATTTAAAAGGGAAAGAGAGGAAGGGAATTTATACCCTTTGGAGATGAATATGTGGAGCCTATTAGTCTTTAAAAAAGTGTGAAGAGCTAGTTAGAGCTGGAGCTGGCACATCTCTGAAAGGCTGATCTGCAGAGTGGAGCTCTTCAGATAAAGAATGAACGTCTTTTATCTTCTGGAGATTGTTGTGTATGTGTTACCAGCCAGCCTAAAATCCAAACTTGGTGGGGTATGTAGTGTTTAGGCACATGATTAAATATTTTATGGAACTGAGACCAAATCCAAATGTATATTTAATAAAACAGCTCTCCAGAATTAAGTTTTACGGGATAATCACTGGTGGTGCTCGGAGTTAAAGGATGTGAAGATGAAATACCTCGCTCAGCATGGGTAGTACTGAATGTTTAAGTGTTTATTTCACTGCAGCTGCAACCAACACCTTTAAAGTTGCTTTCTTTTATGAAACTTTGACTGAGAAAATACAGTCAGAAGTACAGTTTTAGCAGACAGGAAAAAAAATTGCATTCAGGCCCACCATTTCCTCGTGGAATAGGCATGAGAACATGAAATCATCTCCTTTTGGCATTTCTAACAACATTAGAAGTTTTAAAATAATAGAAATGCAAATAAGAGTGAAAATGGTAGATGCTGGATTTATATTTGTTTATGTATAATAACTGAATGCCTGGTGTTTCAGATCAGTACAGAGTGCCTGGATTCTCAGAGTATTTGTTTTATAAACAGGGATAAAGCTGCACAGCCCACCTCTCCCTGCTCTACAGAGGAGCAAACCCTCCTCTCAGGGAAATTAATGACCTGCCAGAAATGCAGTTGGGAAATGAACCCCAAGAATCTTAGCTTCCCAGCCCTTATTTGAGCCTATGGCAGTGGGATAATTGGGATAAATTGATAAGGGGGAAAGAGGAGAGAAAAGGGAGAAATGACACCCACTTTCATGGAGCATCTTTTTGAAGTTGTGGAGTAAAGATAATTCAAATGATGATTCTAAAAGAACTTGAAAAAAACCACCAGATGAACAGTTACAAAAACAAACAGAATGAAACCTGAGAGTGTTTTTGACTTGTTTCTGCCTAGGGCAAGACATTTGGGTTGGTTTTTATTTTGCTTTTGTTCTGCCCCTTGCCCTTCTCTCTTGCTGTATTACCTACTACAGGAAATAGCAAATTAGGCAAAATAAATCCTGAATTACAGTTGGAGGAGGCAGGAGCTGCTGTGTGAGGGTAACATTGCAGAGGCTCAGGTGTAAATTTTAGGGCAGTCCTTATGTCTTTGCTTCACCAGGAAGGTGAGCTGTGAGTTCATTCCTCAGCTCTGGTGGTCCAGGGTGGGGAGGAGATGTCTCACCCTCCTCCCCTGCTCCGTCAGAGGCAAGGCTTCCTCACCTGGCAGGTGGACACAGCTCCAGGGGCTGGGAATTTTCTCCCTTTCCAGTCCAGTGACACCCATGCAGTGTTGAGCCTCCTCTTCTGGCTGAGCAAGGAAACAATGGAAAATAAAAAGGCTGAAATAGAAGGTTCATGCTGATGCAAGCTGTGTTTACTTTTGAAAATTCAGTTTATTAAACTCAAGGCTGCAGAACTCCAGGGATCAGTGATGCTGTCTGAACATCACCTTCCGCACCGCACAAGCAATTTTTCAAAATTACTTTTTTAATTAAAAGTTGTATCAGTTTAATGTGAGTTAAAGGAAAGTTCACAGGCTTTAGCGTCGTCTGAAACATGCTGCAGATTTGGGAAAGAACCTTTTCCTGCCTTTTAAAAGTTTATCCAAAAGAGTGAATATGCATGGGAAGAGAGGGGAAATCTCCTCCTGAACTCGGCCTCTGAGGGATTGCAGGGTGAAGGTATTTATTGATTATCAGTCCAGCTCCGCTCCCATTACCTTCGGAAGGAGCTGCAGAGCAGCAGAGTTGGAATATGAACATAAGGAAAACAAGGAGGACTCGAGGTACAGCAGAGGAAAGTCAATACAGAGCTTATTTAAATGTCAGCTGCCTGGAAGAGCTGTGCTTAAAAGCTGTGAGCAGAGATTAGGTCTGGGACACGCTGTGGAAGGGAGGGAGGGAGGTGGCTGAGCCAGGCTGGTGCTGTGGGCAATGCCTGCAAGAGGAACACAGCAAGGTGGGGAGAAGAAACTGCTGACTGAAAATTGCATCTGACAATTAGTTCTGAGCAACTAATTGGAGAAGTTGCATGGCTCTTGGACAGGGAAAGCCTGTGATTGTAGTTGGTGGGCGATCTGATCCATGTTAACAGTGTTATTCATCAGTGCTGTTGACAGGGATAAGTGACACCCATTACAAATCTGTTTACTACCTCTAGATAATGTATTTAGATTCTGAATGTATGTGCAAGGTAGGGAGTCTCTGTGAGCACAGGATTTCTGGAATTTTACAGAACTATAGAATATCCTGGGTTGGAAGGGACCCATAAGGATCATGGAGTCCAACTCCCAGCCCTTTGAATCATTTTAAATCACATTGACTTTATTTACCCTACAGGTCAGAGTTGTAATTCTGTGGCATTTGTCATTGTAAGTGGTTTTATATTTGGGGAGAGCTTGAGTAATAATATTACTGGTTTGTAGAATAGCCTGGTTCTGAATTTCATGGCCATTTTTATTTTGGAAAGTTAGCCACTAATTACGTGTTGTAATAAGAGGTCGTTTTATTACAGCTGTGCCTGAAATAAAATTAGGTTGAGCACTCTCATGCAGGAAACATTATTGGGGTCAGCCTCCAAAATGTTGCACTTGGGGATGTGGCTTAGTGGTGGACTTGACAGTGCTGGGTTAATGGTTGGATGTGGTGATCTTGGAGGTCTTCTCCAACCTAAGTGATTCTACAAAGTCCCTCGGCATTTTAGGCCTGACTGGAGGTGAGAAAGATGGGGTGTTGTAGCTCATTGCAACTCAGCCAAGTTTTCCTTTATTTTATCAGCATCCTGCTTAATTCTGAATGGAGTTCAGTGTTTTTGTCTTCAGGGAAGTGAGTGCCTTGTGCATGTGATGGCCAGAAGACCTGACGGCTTTAACATCCAGCCTGTTTCTGGCAGTGTTTGTTCCTCAGCACACTTTGTCTTAACCCTGTTCAAAACCTGTGTGGTGTGACAAGTGCCTGCTGAGGCCAGTGGGACCATGAACATGGGAGCAAAGGACAAAAAAACCTCTGGTTTGGATGTGTTTCTTTGCCATCTACATAAACACACAGCAACAAGTGTTTTATGTCCTTACCAGCCATCCCTTATGGTCCTGTTGTCCCATGCTGCCTGCATTTCCTGAAAAACATCTCAACTGCTGCATGCTGGGATGTTTTTTATCCTTGGGATAAAAATTGTTGGGATTATTGTTGGCATCCTTGTTGCAGAGAGGATGGGAGAGCCAACCTCGTGTGATGAGCTCCGTTTGCTTTGTGCTCTTCTGATCACAAAGACTCACACCAGAAGATGCTTCATTGGCGAGAAGGGCAGGTGACCAAGCTGGGCAGGCAGGGATTTTACAAGTAGATGGGATGCAAAGCAGTGGGCTAAAGTTGCTGTCCCCCTCTCTGTGGCATTGGCTTTTATTTTCCAAAATGTGTGATGGCAGCAGAACAGTGGATGAGGGAAGTAGGTTTGCATTTCAAATACACAGGAGGTATCACTGAGCCAGCAGTGACTTCTCTCTTGGCCCTATAAGAGTGCCATCACTCTTCTGTCCTGTTCACCCCACTTCTTTAATGGGATTATTAGTATGGATGTCTTTGCTTCCCAGAAGTGTCCTGAAAATCAGTTAAAGTTTGAGAAGTGTGTCGAAGAAGTCTCGCAGTACTGCTTTAAAAATACTTTTTCTTTTAGTAAAAAGAAATTTAGCTCCTCCTACTCTGCTGAAGTTTCCTCCTTGCATTTTTTCCTGTTGCATGTGTGTGGTATCCCGTGGCTCTTCCGTTCTGCATCCTGCTTTTTGAAATGTTACATTTTATCCTGTATTGGAGAGTCAGATTTTCAGTGTCTTATTACACAGAATGGGAATAGGAGGCAACCTTCAGAGTTTGGGCTGTGAAACTCCTTCCCCTTTAGATGACATAGAGGAGTCATTCACGTGCTTAATTGAAAGGTTCAGGATTCTATTTTCAAGATTTCTATTCTGGTGAAAGGTGGAGAGCTCTTTTTGCAGGTTACTGGTGGCCAGGACTGATTTCTTGTCCAAAAATTAACCTTTCAGCAGTTTTTTCAAAAGGCAGCTGGGGAGCCTGTGGCAAGGGGGGCTGAGTTAAGAGGAACACTTTCTGTAGCATTTAAATGAGACATTTCTTGGAAGGGGATCCTTCCAAGGCGGGTTGACTGTAAGTGGCATTAAAATCTTTGGATGTTACTGGAAGTTGGATTGAAGCTGAAGGGAGGGAGCAAGGACATGAATGCTGGGAGGAGTGAAGAATTTGCTCTTGCAGGAAACATGGCACCTTCTCCCTTACAACTCTCACCTGAGGCCCACGTTTCTTTCCCCACCTGGACTTCTTTGGTTCTCCTTTAGTTGTCTTTCCCTTCAGTATCAAAGCTGCATCCCCTGAGGGTTTTCTTGGCTTCTGGTAGAGTTCACACAGGGAATGAGATGAAACAAGGCAAACTTGGTTCTAATCGCTCTCGTCTAATTCTGCTGCATAATGGAGATGAGCAGTACTTACATAACAATATCCTGGGATGTTAATAGATTTAATAACCCAGAAAGGTGGGAAGAGGTTCTGAATTACCTATAAAATGGCATCTAACTAATGAAGTTTACAGGAAGCTGATCTCTTTGAAGGAGAGTCAGATGGTAGGAGCGAGACTTCTGCATATGCTCAGAAGAGACAAAATGAAGCTGCCTGTCCTAATCAGAATAAAACTCCCATTAAAAATAAGTTCTGAGGTGATGTTGGATTATGCCTGTAATACAGAGCTTCTAGTTCAAGTCTTGCAAAAATGTAAACAACACAGACTCCTTTAGATTTAATCTTTTTTTTTTTTTTTTTCCCCAAGTGTAGATATGTTCCAATCTTGGGGATTAGAACTCTGTATGTGCCCAGTGAAAACAATCGGTTCATTAATGCTGTTTTATTAGACCTTGCCCCCCTCTTGCCATGGTGATAAGGGACCTTAATTAGATCCCAGAACAAATGCTGGAGAGCTTGACAAAAAGGAGAAACGTGGGGAGGGGGTGGAGAAATGCTGAGATGCTGTTAGCAGATACATGCAGAGAGCTGTATCCTGCAGAGGAGAGGCTGTGTTTTATGGAAAACACTGGTTTTCCTTTCCCAGGAACACAGCCTGTGCTGCTAGGCTGGAAACATACATGGACAGCGTGTAGGATTGGCACTGGCAGCTCCCTGCACATCAGATCCTGCTCCCAGGTGTGGGCACCTGTCCATGGGCCCTGAGACCGGGCAAGAAACTGGTGGAGCTGTGGATGAAAAATGTGTATTCTTAAATCTGTGGTGGAAGCTGTTGATGTTCCCCCAAGGGAAGTGGCCAAATCATTGGGCTGTTTCATATGTTCATATGTGAACAAAAAATGTCTGTGAGGAGAAGGCTGGAAAGGGAGAAGGAGGAGAATTCAGAGGATTTTTATGAATACCATTGGCAGAGAGGGCGTAAGCCAAAGAGGGGGAATTATGGTGCAAAAGAATGACAAGGAAGGTTGGCAAATAATGTTAGCTGGAAAAAGGAAGAGAGCTTTCTCTGAGAAGCAGATCTCCTTGTGGTTTCAGAAAAGCAAGCATGCAGAAACACGGGCATTAAAAATTGAGAAATGCTGGGTTCTTCCGTTTGTTTTCTGTTACTGGGTGTTCAGATTACACCTTCAAAACTTCCTGTGCCATCGTTTGAGGTAGAACATTAACTTCAGGTTGAAATCTCAGCTTTTCATTAACTGCATTTCCAGTCTGAAATTGGAGGACTGTGGCTATCAACTCTCATACCTTTGTCTCCAGTCTTAAATTACATGCTGCATGATTAGTTGCACTTCATAATTATTCCTTACTTAAATTATCTTTCAATAAACTAAAATAAGATTATCTGTTTGAGTCTCTCATAGGAAATGTCTCTTTCTGGCCATAAGACAGTTGTTCTCTGAGCAACTAATTTATTAATTTATTTTTATTTTCATGTCAGGTTTCTCTATCACAGTGACATGTCCTGGTGCACAGGTGAAGATGTTTCAAGTGAATTTTATTACATTACAAGATGATGCATACAAGCCAGCCCTGTTGTCAAGGTCTATCAGGCAGTTTAAAGCTTAGAATTGGATCTCTGTCTAGCCTAATATTTTAGAAACTTTTAAGTAAGAACAAGGTGTAATTCCTCTATTTTAAAAAATAGGGCTCTGCAAAGCATGCATCAAACCTGCCAGCATTTTAGTAAATATATCAAAAAGCAAATTCAGGTGCCTGTAGACCTACATCTCATTTAAACACATTATAGTAGGTGCTAAAGTAATCCTGTGAGAGGCAGGTGTTATCTCTGAGTAAATACAGAACTGTCCATCAGCCCTGATGATGTGAGAGTGCCTCTGTGATCTCGAGGTGTCCTGAGCTCCCTGTGCCTGAGGAGACAACAGGAGCACTAAAAGGTTCTGGCTTTAGTGGTTTGTGCCAGCTCCTTCTGAGCTGGTTGGGTTTGGACAAGATTTGGTTGCCAGGCTCATTTTAACAAAGCTAGCTTTGTTTTTCCTGAAATGTCTTCAGGAAACTATTTGAAGTTTGCTAAGTAGGAGATGGCTTGCAATTTCTTACTCATCCCCTATTTCTGTGTATTTCCAGTATTTATTCAAGGTTAACACAACCTTCTTTACAGTTCTTGCTATTCTTTCAAAACCTTGGATTTCATTATTTTTTAATTTATCCAGAGAGCACGGTGGCCTTAAACATCCAGGACTATCCAGTATTAGTTTCTGTTTTGCAAGAACAGAAAGAGGCTTCTCTTTGGAACTAAATGGGAATTGAGATGGTTCAGTTTAAGTTTTCCAGTTTTCCTTTGCAGACTGAGAGTGACTGTTTGAGCTTAAACAAGTTTTAAGGGTTATAAAGACGATTTCATGGACCCTCAATGGAAAGGAATTTCAGATAAATACATACAAGATGACTGTAGTTTTAGTAACATTAATAAAATAATAGATAAAGATAAAGTAGGGGGAGGAGATTTGAATTTTCAAATGGCTGAGATGGAAGAGTGGGGAGGGTGAGCAGCAGTACCTCTGCCTGCAACTTAATTGGACCTCAGAATAAACTGGAGACCAGGTGTCTCTGCTCTGTAAACCTGTGATCTGCAAAATTATTGTCAGCTAAACATTACTGCAGGAAAGAAACCTATAAACTCAGACTTTTATGGGTTATAACATTGTTAGCTGTAAATAACACTGCTGAAACCCACCCTTTTCAGACAGGTGCTTCAGGAAAAATGGATATGAACTCCTGCCCATCTTTAGGGTGTAGTTGCTACAGAATTCAGGGAAGGTCTCAGTGGGCCAGGAGCTGTTCTAGGAGTGGCTGCTGGTGTGGTGTGAGCGTGGTGAAACCAGAGCAGCACCTTTGGACATTGCCTTCAATGTTTTTAAAGCTGCAGGGGTTGCTTCCCCTGTTGTACCTGGTTGAACATTCTTGGAGTTTTGGGGGGGAAAAAAGGCAGGCAGAGGATAAACGAAGTGCATCACTTAGTATTGAGTTGAAGTCACTTATGAGTTTTAATTTGAAAGGAATAACATGAATATTTCTGTCTTCATTGTTAGTCCCCTCCCATGGCAGACTTGCTGTGTGTGCTGGTGATGGAACTGTCTGGGTTGGAGTTGCTCCTGTCAGAGCAGGAAAAGCACAGTCAAGGTATTAAATAATGTGATTAGATGATCTAGAGTGTTTAGTCCTAAATCATGATTTTTTTAAAGCTGTTGTTCCTAGTGCTTGTACATATTATCTGAGAAGTCCTGTTTGTCTTTTGTGAAGCCAAAACATTGTAGGAGAGTTTTTAAAGTCACCATTTAAAGCTCAGATTTTGAGTTAAAACTCAGAGCTTTGCTAATTCCCAGCAGTGGCTGTCTGGTGTGCGTGCAGAGGAATACAGAGAACAAAGTGGAAGTGCCAGAATGCCAAGTGCTCCCTGTTAACTCAGAGCGCAGGTTTGCAGCAGGTTTGCAGCCAGGGCAGCAGCAGCACATGGAAGGTGTGTGACTTCAGGAAGACACCTCTGAGTTAAGCTGATAAAACCTCTCTTTAATCCTTACTCTGGCTTCCACCTACTTCAATTAATTATGGAGATGAGTTGTTAGTGGTGAGTTTTATGAAACCGTGTGTAAACAGTGTGTACAATGACAACAATAAAGACCTCATTTGTAGATCAGACATGACAGAGATAGGTTTATTTCCTGGTTCAAAGCAGGTGTCAGTTATGTGGACAGTTCCCTTTGTGTGCAGGAATCATGGCAGGCAAGTGTTTTGCAGGGAATAGTGTGCTTTGGAGAGGTGTCTGGATTTTACAGGCTGGGTTTGTACAAGTGCTGTCCAGCTGGTGCAGCCACATCCATGCTGGGCTGCTGGAGCTCTGTAATAATGGTGCAGCCACACCAGCAGAGAGATGTGTGTCAGGGAAGTCCTTGGTGGCCTGGCTTCTGCTTTTACAGTTTCTCCTGAGCTAATTGTTGAAGCCTTGCATTAAAAAATGAAACCTAATTAAGGATTAAGTGAGTTGAAGAGCGTATTTGCAGCGAGTCTGTTCAAAATCTTCATTTGACAACACAGTGTGTTCTCTGGAGAGAGTTTCATCATGAATCTGAAGTATGTCCAGGAACAGGGCAGTAAGAGAAGGAATCAAGGTCATATGGAAATGATGCACAGTTTGTTTAATACCAGGTCAGCAATCCCAGTCAGGGTTAGGAGTCACTGGCCAGGTCTCTGTGCTTGACCTGGGGGAGAGCCCAGCCCTGGGGACTCCTTGGCTGCTCTGAGGTGGCAGCTAATGCTTGTCTTGGGGTAGGAGGAGTAGCACTCATCTTCTGCAGCTGGGCTGCTGTTCCTGTCTTCTTTCCAGCCCTCCTGAGCAGAAAAGTAGTCCAGCAAAACAATTTGGGATGATACCTGTGCCTAAAGGAAAGCTGGAGCTGCAGGGAGTGTCACACAGCTTTCTCCAAAAAATACAGCTCTGGTCTGGGACACACTTTGGCCATGGTGTCTGCTGAGTATTGTGGAACAGGTGTCACCATCTGGCAGGTCAAGTGGTGCCCAGGCAGCAGAGCTGCTGTCAGCAGTGGTGATGGAATGGCAGAGCTTTGGGAGCAGCACTGATGATGGAATGGCAGAGCTTTGGGAGCAGCAGTGGTGCTGATGGAATGGCAGAGCCCCAGGAGCAGCAGTGCTGGTGGTGGAATGGCAGAGCTGTGGGAGCAGCAGTGCTGGTGGTGGAATGGCAGAGCCCTGGGAGCAGCAGTGCTGGTGGTGGAATGGCAGAGCTGTGGGAGCAGCAGTGCTGGTGGTGGAATGGCAGAGCTTTGGGAGCAGCAGTGCTGGTGGTGGAAGGGCAGAGCTTTGGGAGCAGCAGTGGTGATGATGGAATGGCAGAGCCCTGGGAGCAGCGCTCTGGCTGCAGTGGCTGTGCCAGGGCTGGGGCAGCCTGCAGTCTGTGCGGGCCTGGATGATCAGGCTGGCCTGGAATGGTGCTGGCAGGAAAACTCAGGCACTGCCTGGGCTGATTTGTCTCCCTGGCTTCCCCTGCCTCCTCTCCTTTGTGTTCCTGGCAGGGAGGCTGCATCTCAAGCTGCAGATAGTCACAGGGAGCAGGGAGGTGTGAGCTGGCCAGGGGCTGGAAGTGACTGGGCACTGGCAGCCACCGGGCACGAGGAGCCAAGAGTCTCTCACACAGAGCTCTTGCAGGGCTGATTTACTGCTTGCAGGACCCTTCTGTGGCATACAGTAGCCTGTACTGTTGGTTTCTATATATTTTAAATAAAAAATTCATTGCAGTCATGTTCATCTCACAATTACCCGGAGTTTCTTGTTGGTTTAACCAAGTGATGTAATCAAACTCCTAAGTGCAAAAATGTCCCAAGAAATCAAATTAGCAAGCCAAAAGTGATGGCGTGGAAGGGGGCAGGAGTTAATTAAAAGATTAATTAACTTTGTAAAAAGCTTGTAAAAAGCTTGATTTTAAGATTTGCAAGCAGATGTTTGGAGTGTAAATTTTTCTTTGTGTTCACTGGGAAGTTTCTATTTTATTCTTGCTTCTCGGTTGATGACAGAAGAAAAATACAGCTCCCAAGTCTGTTGTGAACAAACTCCTGTGCACTTTTTTTTCATAAAAATTCTTTTTGCACAGACACATCGTGGCTGTGTGATTGTGTACAAGTGCTAAATGCTCTTGGTATCCATCAAATTTAGTTCTGCTTTAAAAGCAACACTGGCCCTGTCGCTTACTGTTGATGTTCATTAGCAAGTGTTTTTAATCCTTTTTTTTTTTTCCCACAGAAGGTTAAACTGAGAGTAAGAAGTTATGGTCCAGTTGTGTAAAGGTGCTGTAGACTCCCAGTTCCCAAGGATTTCAGTGATGACAATCAGGCTGCAGAGCAAAAAAACTCCTGTTCTCCCATTGAATCCTTCAGTGCAGGGTTCCCTGTACATAACAGGAGCTAGTGGATGTTCATGCACTGTGTTGAAGTGATTTTATTTATTGTACTTTTTATGTTCTAGGAAGACCTGAAGTAGTGGCAGCTACAAGAGCCACTGCAAACTGCTCTGCCTCATCCCTGGAAGTGTCCAAGGCCAGGTCTGATGGTGCTCTGAGCTACCTGGGATAGTGGAAGGTTTCCCTGCCTATTTGCATAGAAAGAGATGAGCTTTAATGTCTCTTCCAGCCCAGGCCGTTGTGATTCTCTGATTGTCTGGTCCATGTAAAATCCCACGTGTACTTGCAATTTGGTATTTTCTGCAGTTGCACACCAACTTCAGATCTCCAGTGGTGGGTGCAGGCAGCGATCACTGGGCTCTGCAGGAGTGTCTCAGAGTAAATGAGGTTGTTAATCAGGGCTGGGGCTTCCTCTACTATCTGAAAGCTAATTAGGACTTGCCCAAAAAGAAAGATTTTAAATGGCCTAATTGAACTGCTCAGCAGTTTAATTTAGTTGTAATGGAGGCCTAAAGTTTTGGTTGTTGTTGTTGTCAGAGTAGGAGAAGACATTTATGGTTTGTGGTGGTCAGTGTGTAACACTGTAGTTACATTGCAGGTGGAATAAACCCCATGTTCCACTGCAATAAAAAAGGATCAGAATCCCACTTTTACTGGCTTGGATGCAACAGAAAGCAACCTTATCCTCAAACTCCCTGGCTAAATTTGACTGCAGCCTTTCCCCTGCTTCCTAAACTCCCCATTACTGTTTTAAGTACATGTATTCAGTATTCTTGATGCCTGTCCTAAAGCTGCATAGCATTTCTGTAAAATACAAAATACTTTGTGACACTTGCCATTTCTTACTACATATACGACCTCTGGAATATCTCCAAAGCTCTGGAAAAGAATGAGATTTTCAGTAATGGCTACAGGCATTAAGGGCATAAATACTGTTGAGTATCAGTGGGATTTATGCTCCTAAGTTGCTGTAAATGCTTTTGAAAGTCACATCCAAAATGCATCATTAAGAAGAAGATATGCTGCTACTGTTTTTTAAAGCAGATGTGTGATATAGATGAACAATAAAATGAAAGGTGCTTTATAATGTTATTCTTGTGGAAGAATTGTTAAATACATAATTATTACAAACAGCTGAATTTTGGAGAGCTTTCTTGTCAGGATTGCAATTTGGTATGTTGATATTCATCCAGCTCCAGAGAGAAAGCAAGGGACTGAGATTTCAGGGCAAAACTCTTTTAGTCTGTTGTTAATCAAGAAGAAATTTCTATATATTCTTACTGAGACAAGAAAATACCCCCAGTTCCCAAGAAATGTTCTAGTACACTGATTGTTAAATGTAAATGAGACCCTGTCATTAAAATCCATAGATTCACAGTGCTAAATGACAAATTGCAGTTACCACATAGCTTAATACACCATTCTTTTATTTTAATATCTTTGCAGGTTGGTTACTGCTCAGCGGTGTCTGGGAGGTTTTCTGGGGGTTGGGGCTGGTGGCTGTTGTGTCTGGGAGGTTTCCAGGGGTTCTAGGTGGTGGCTGTTGTATCTCCAGTGACCCTTGAATTTCCTGAAGGCAGGAAATGTGCTGTTGCTCCACAAGCAGATTCCTCCTGCTTTTCTCCTCACAAGTCCCAAACTGTCTTTTTTTCCATGTGCCCTAAACATGGACCATTTCTCTCTCCTTCCTACCTGATTTTCAGCACTGCGTGTCATTATTTAGATTTGTAATTTCTGAGTTCTCTTCCTGAAGAGGTGGCAATTCCTCTGGGAATGTCTCCGGCGTTTTGCCTGTGCCCAGCTGCTCTCCCATCATATCACTGCGTATTTATGGGGCTGGGCACTCCTGTTAGCAGTTGTAGTTACATATTTAAACATACTTCACATAACTAATTATGTCTCATGGCCTGTAGCCAAATTGACTAATTCTGCCTCCTTGAAGCTCCAGAAAAATACACATATTTAGAACGTGGCTAAAACTTCCCTTTAGCGACTTGGTGACGTTTCTCTGAGGTTGGGCTGTTCTAAGAGGGCAAATAAGTTGTTCCAACATGAGGAAATTTTGAACCAATTTTCCCATCTGTCTTTTTCCTCTCTTTTTTTTTTTTTCTTTTTTTTGAGCCTGTCTTTGGTGGCAGCTGCTCCCTGTTCCAGGCGAGGGGGCTTGTTCTGTGTGGACATGCTGGTTGGGCTCCTTCACATCATAAAATGCAAAAGATTTGTCTTAAATAAACTCCTGAGGTCTCTACTTTTTAAAAAACCATCACACAGAGAAAGAGGCTGGGCCAGCTGCTTGCCCCAGAGAGGAAATACAGGCCGACTGTGCTGGAAATGGAAGTGGTTGGACTTAACTTTAGAGTTGTTGGTTTTTATTTGTAGAGCTGCTGACAGACTTTTACAGGCAATTATCAAACATAAAGAAAGTCTGGGAATCTTTTTTTCCTTGGTGTTGCTCTGCAGGTTGTGTGTTCCCTCTGAAATGCTCCTTCCCGACTCGCTGCAGGCTGGGGCTGGGCATTTCTGCCTGGTGTCCGACTGTAATTCCATTTTGGAGCCCCAGCATCCCACCTGACAGCTCTCAAATCCTGCTGCCATCCTGCTAATTGCTTGGCATTCCCAGGGTTTTAGTGCAAGGTGTTCACGTGCAGAGATCTCCCTCTCACAGGTGGAAGGGGGGATGTTTTATTTATTTGGTTTTGCTAGCCTGAGTTAGGTTTGGAATGGGAAGCCATTAAAGGATAAAAGCAACACACATGCCTGTAGAGGTCAATTTAACTGGTACAGCAGCACAAAAACACACAAAGGACCCATGTAACAAAACCTAATCGGCTTTAGCTTGAGGGTTACCAGAACCCACATCTTTGAGATTGCTGCTATCAGTTACATTTTTACAGTTCAGCACTATTTTTTATTGCAATTGAAGCACAATATTTGTACCTATTAGCCCTTGAGTTTCCTTTTTAGCTCCCTCCCCATAAAACGAGATGCAGCATTATTATTAAACTGTTCTCCGGGCTAAACACTGTGAATGTCATTCATGTCTGTGTTTATTAATAAAGCAGGAAGAGGGAGAAGCTGTAGCTTGTCTGGTTTGCTTGACTTGCATCAAGGATAACTTTGCAAGAGAGAGAGAGAGCGAGCTTTCAATAAGTATTCAAAATTGCATAATGAAAAGGTTCTGGAAATAATTATAAAAACCAGACTGAAATCACTTTGGAGAATTGTTGAGGGGTTTTTTAATATATATTATTTTATTTTATTTTATTTTTTTTACATTCAAATTGGCAATGAAGTGTAATGAAGACAGTCAGAAATAACCCCTGCCGCCCACGCAGGGTATATATAGAGATTGTATTTACTCTGCTGTGCAAGCATCTACTGCAAGATGGCACATTAAAATGTGAACAAAACAGCACATCCCCGCTCCTGGATGCCGCAGTGCTGCTGGGATCTGATAAACAGTTGGAGTGGGGAGCCGTGCTGAGCGCATGCAGCAGCTGCTGCCACGGCCTCCTGCCATCCCTCCAAACCTGGGGACACACTCAGCCTGCCCTCCTCCTCTTCCTCGTCCTCTTCCTCTTCCTCCTCCTCTTCTTCCTCCTCTTCCCAGGGCAATTTTCCAAACCTTACCCAAAACCTGGAGCACTCAGGCTTCCCAACTTTCTGCAGTTCTCGCTGCCAGGTGTGCGAGCACACCCAAGGAGTTGGGTGGTGATGATTTTTTGGTTGAGGTGGTGGCTGAAATCAAGAACAGCTCTTCTTCGCTCTTCAGCACCACAGTTTATTTTCTTTCGGGTTTAAGCTTTTTTTTTTTTCCCTGCCACAAAATTGTTTCCAGTCCTTGTCGATGTGCGTGTGACCTTCAGTGGGTAATCTCTTAATTAATTTTTGTATTGAATATGCAGCATATTGAGACGTGAGCTTTAGGCACTCATCTCGGAGGCTGTGTTAGTTCTAAAAATCAAATGCATCAAATTTGGCAAGTAAAGCCCAATTGCAAGTAACCAACCTCTTTTAGCTTCCCCCCTCCCCGCTCTTTCACCTCAAAAAATGTCATATTGCCTATATTTGCATGTGATAATTTAGCATTAAAAGCATTTTGCGCGCCCTGCAATGAACGTTTTGACATTCAACTGGATGTTTGCTTTTACATTTGCCATACTTGGGTGCACCTCTGTGAGAAATGCATTGCAGAATTTTTGTATCTGAGGTTATACAAATTGTTTTAAATGCTGGTAATTGATTCCCTGCTAATGCTTTCAGCATGGGTTGCTCGGGCTGAGAAGTGCAGGCAGAGGTTGAATTTGAAATTGGAGTTTATTGTGTTCCTGTCTTCTTTCCATTACATTGTGAATGCTAGGGGAGAGCTGATGGAAGGATTTGGGGGTTGTTTGGTTTGGTTGGTTTGGGTCTTGTGGTGAGGTTGGTTTGTGGTTTTGTGGTAAGTGGTTTTTGCTGTTGTTTTTGAGGTTTGGGGTTTTGGTTTGGTTTTTGTTTGGTTGGTTTGTTGTTTTGGTTTGGGTTTTTTTGTTGTGTTTGTTTTTTGAGACAATGAAAAAAATCAACTAGTCAGCAAAAATGGACAAGTGGCTTTTAGGCTGCAATCCTGTGGGCTCCCATTTCATGTGTTCTCGCTCTAATTAAAAGGGAGTGTTCCTTAAAAGTGTAGCTATGGTAGAGAGGGAGAAAAAAATGTGTGGCTAGTTGTTGGCAGCAGCTACTGTTTGCAAAGGGATGTCATCACCTTCAAAATTTGTTGTTTGTAAGAAGGCTTTTTTACCTCTCAGTGCTGCAAATAGCATTTAAAATAAGCAATCCTGAGAAAAGATCATCAGAGTTCTTGAATTTTTCCCCGACAATTTATGTGAAGATACTGATACAAGTACATTCAAAGAGTTTTCCGCTATTACATATAGATTTTTCACATAGCTGTAGTTGGAAACAAAGGTTACATGTTGGAAAAAAAATACTGTTTGTAAATTCTTTAGGGGGAAACTCTGACGGCAAGATTTGAAATTCATTTCCAAGTCCTGTAAATTTTAATAGATTTAAAAATCTGATTGGCCTTTTATTATCTTGTCCAGATACTGTCATGCAGTATAAACAATAAAATTAAACTGTTATATTCTTTATGTGTTTCTCATCAATCATGAATTCTTGATGTGGAAATTCTTGAAGGGATTAGTTCACCATAGCTTAGATGTGCACTGTGGTGTTGTGATGTGTTATTTACTGATTCTAGTTTGGGAAGGTTTGTTCTCTTTTTTTTCTCTCTAAGATATTTTTGTCTGCATGTATTAGTACAATACTGAAATTAGTGCAGCAGCCAGTTTTCCCTTGCAGAAAACCATAGACAAACAGGAAGACCCACACACCTAAAAATTTCCTTTGTGGCTGTAAAATAAGTGACTTGATGGTGACAGGGGTGTTGCTCAGAGTGGAGAGTTCTTTGGTGCCCAGGGCAAAAAGAAATCCAAGGGATGGCCTAGCACTGCACCTGCACCAAATGGAGATGTGCAACAACAGAATTCTGGATTTACACAGATTTATGAGTGTAATAAAAGTGCATCTGCCTTGACTCTTGGGGATGGTGCTGTGCAGGGCCAGGAGTTGGCTTTGATGATCTTTGTGGGTCCCTTCCAACTCAGAGTATTCTGTGATTCTGTGATCCCTGTGGATGCCTTCCAGTTCAGCATATCCTGTGCCTCTGTGATTGTGCCTTCCTCGGCATCTGCTCTGGAGCTGGGAACAGCACCCCGGGTACCACTGGTGCGGGGGGACAACCCAGAACCAAACCTCCCCAATGCTGGTATCTCCAGCATAGCATCCCCTGGGAGCTCTGCAGTGCTTGGCAGGGGCTGCCAGGCTGTGCCTGTCCTTTCTCCAGCCCTCCCAAAGTTTTCCCAGCAGAGCGCAATGGAGCGGCTGCATGCGGGGCGGGCAATGCTGAGGTTGCTGCAGGGCTGCTGGGGTGGGTGGCAAAGCCTGGGGACAGCCCTGGCACCCCCAGCACAGCCAGGCTGGGCTCAGGAAGGCATGGGGGGTGTTGAATTTCTCAAAGAGCCAGATGTATTTAGCTCTGCGAGGGTTCAGCACCTCTGAGGGTGTCCAGCACCTCACAGAAAAAGGCTTAAAATAACTAGCAAGACGGCATGGTTGAGTGTGTGCTGAAAAAGCAAAAAGGTTTTAATAAAAGAGGAAAATAATACAAAAACAAAAGAACAAAGCTGTCCACGGTGTAGGGATAGGTCCCACACACGTGCTACAACACCCTGAAAATGTGCTGGGAAGCCTCGTGCTCTCCCTTAAGTATTGAAGGATTTGGGTGGGTTTTTTTGGCAAACAGCCCAATAGAGGATAGCTACCTTTCTGAGGAACAGGTAAAGAGACTGATCATGGCATCGAGCCAATTGCTGCCGGGAGAACAAAGAAGTTTCTGGGTTCTTCACCTGGTTAGAACAGCAAGGGGTGAGTCCTAAACCTTTCCCTGCATGGAACCACCTGCTGGGGTGCGGGGTGCATGGCTGCAGTGGGGTGTGCTGGATTTCCTGTCCCGGCTGGGAAGCCCGGCAGTCAAGGTGGATTTCTGGGCAGCCAAGGTGGGTTTATTTGTGCGCAGCCCCGCTGGCGCTGTCGCAGCGTTTGCGGAACATATGGTGTGTCAGAATCACCCCGTTCCCCGAGATCCCGGCAAATTCGCAGCATAGCAGGGTGAGATACTTTTAGAGCATCTCTTAACTCCTTCGTGGCTGGATTTCCATCCCCCAGCACCGCCTGCAAGCATATGGTTCACCCCCGCCCGGTGTTGTGGTTGGTTTTTTATGTTTCATCTTTTTTTTTTTTTTTTTTTTTTTTTTTTCCACTTTTCTCTTTGCGNTTTTTTTTTTCTTTTTTTCCCCGTTTTCTCTGCGTGGTTGGGTTTTTGTTTGGATTTTTTGTTGTTGTTGTTGTTGTCATGGTTTGGGTTTTGTTGTTTGTTTTGTTGTCTGTTGTTGTTTTGGTTTGGTTTTTTTTTTTTTCCCCAGATAAAGGCTGAGGCAAAATACTTGGTATCACCTGTAGTTATTGGATATGTGGCTTTTTGACATCAGTTTATCTTCACTAAGCTTTTGTCCAAATTTGAAAGACAAACCTCTTAAATGATGAATTGCGAGCCAGACTGACCCTTCTCCATCCATGTGAGGATTTTTTTACCCCATTACTAGCACTACCTGTCTGGGTTTGAGCACTATTTTAAGCATCTTTACCTTCCCTGCACCTCTCAAAGTTTAATTTTTATTTTTTTTTCTCAGAGATACTTCACCAAGCATAAATATTTCATTCTATATTTGCATGCCTTCCTTACCACTGGACTGCTATATTTAATAAATAAAAAGACAGGAAAATAGTTGCTACAGTTGCTTGTTGCACAGAACTCAAATTTTAATGATTAATGTAAATACTTGGTCTCTTCAAGTTTAAATCTGTTTTAAAAAAAAATCACCAAGACAGTGTTGTTTACATGAAAATGGTGAAAGTAAAGCCCGTTTTTATGAACAAAAAATGGCCTATAATCTCACAATAGACAGGGGTTTTTTTAAAATAGTCAGTAGATATGTTTGTGAACAGTTGTCTTGGGGTTTTTTTTAAAGTTACTTCTTAGTGTCTCTCAGCCTACAAAGACATCAGCAATCAACAGCTTCAAGGAATAATCTCATTTTTGTTTTTATGCAAGCATTAAAACCTTCATATTAACACTTGGCTTGTTTTGGAAAGCAGATCCCAGAGTAGATCCAGGGCATTGCTTTTTTGATGCTGGGTTTCAGGCTAGACCTTCAAAATAAGGATAAGCAAGTTTCTGATTATATGGAAATACTGCATTGAGTGTCCACGAGTCTTGTTGATGTACAGCTATCACAGCAATTAAATGCTGTGGTTTAATTTTGTCTTTTCGCCTCCCTGCCAAAACCATCTTGGTCTGATTTTCAAATATCTGACAACTTGGTGTCACCTTTTCTCAGTTTTATCTCTGCAAACCTGTTTGTTATCCCAGCATAAACAATCATATCCCAGAACCTGTGGCCTTTTCCCATCCGAACCTGGGTCAGGTGCATCTTCCTGCTGGTCCTTTCCTTTCCTCTGGGAACAGGACAACATTCCCCTTTCCCAGTGGAGATTTTTCCTGGTGTTTTCCCAACAGGAGTAGAGCAGCAGGGTGCCCTGGAGTTCCTTTTCCCACATCTCTGCCTTGACAGGGCTTTTGGAAAACGCAGCCTGTATAAAAATAGTTCTTCTTGCATCCCGTTAGTGATGCTGGTTTGGTCGTTTTTGTTGGTTTGTTTTTCTTTAACTGCTGAAGAAAAAGATAATGCTGCCAACTGGAGACGGGTGAGGTGGGTATTCAGTGTTTGTAATGTTCCCTTCCCTCCCCCGGCCTTCCTTTCAAAGGAGCTGGAGCATTGCTGGAGTCTGCAGCTCATTCTTAAGGATAAATTTACCCGAGCTGGGAGAGCAGTTCCCTGTGAGGTTACTCAGAGTGGCTGTTCCAGCTCAACTCCGTGCTGGGGCTGGAGTGGGAATCCCCAGCCGAGGTTATAGGACAGGGATGGGGCCGAGTGGGATGGTACCAGGGGGTGTCAGGGGTGTCTGCTCCCTTATCCTGGTCTAACCCTGCTTCAAAAACCCTTCCCTGGGCATAGCCACCTCTGCCAGGTTTGTGGCCCTTGGCACAGCGTCACCAGAGTTTTGGCAGGCGGCAAAGCTAAAGCTCACTTAGAGAACTAAAAATTGCTGTGAGAGATAACACCAGGTGCTTTCTAATCCTTCACATTTTTGTGGTTTGGGTGTGATCTTTGTTTTGTGGAGACCCCTTAGCCTCTGCCCTCCTGTGGGTGATGCCAGGGTAGAGGAGCTGTGCTTTGGACAGGTTCCACTTGTGCCTGCCCTTCCTCCTTTCCCCTGCTCCCACTGTCAGCATTGTCATTCAAGTGATAATCCTGCCTCATTTTCACTGACTAATAGTGGTGATTAACCTTTTCAATTTTGACATTATAGATAATACATCAAGTGTATTGGCATCTTATCTGCAACGGTGCAAGTTTTTAAAGGATAACAAAACAGGGAGTCAGAGCCACAGGCACTGCCTGCTGACATCCTGGAAGCATTAAAGGTTGGAAAAGACCTCTCAGGTCTTCAAGTCCAGCTGTCAACCCAGGCCCACCACTAAACCATGTCCTCAAGTGCCACATCCACAAGTTTTTCCAACGCTTCCAGGGATGGTGACCCCTCCACTTCCCTGGGCAGATGCATTGTGTTCAGTGTGTTCCAATGCTTTGGGGAAAATATGTTTCTAATACTCAGTCTAAACTTCTCCTGGTGCAACTTGCAGCTGTTCCCTCTTCTCCTGTCCCTGTTCCCTGGGAGCAGAGCCTGACAGAGGCTGTCCCCTCCTGTCAGGGAGTTGTGCAGAGCCACAAGGTCCCCCCTGAGACTCCTTTCCTCCAGGCTGAGCCCCATTCCCAGCTCCATTCCCTTCTCTGGACATGTTCTAGCCTCTCACTGTCCTTCTTGTCCTGAGGGGCCCAGAACTGCCCCCAGGAGTGGAGGCTCCTCAGCAGTGCCCAGCACAGGGAAATGATCACTTCCCAAGTCCTGCTGGCCACACCACTTCCTGTAAATCAGCACTAATTGCTGTGCAATTGGGGGAGTTTTCAGATGTGTGCCCCCATGTGCTGCGTGTGAGCCTGGAGTCCATGTGCAGGGACAGTTTGGTAATCTTTATAGTGGTTATTTTCAGAGCTTTCTCCCCCTCTGCTTTCAGTCTGTGAAAGGAACAAATCCTGTGAGGATGAGAGCTCCTCCAGGGAACGGCAGCGAGGGTGGCAGTGGTGATAGAGGGAAGAGAAGTCCAGTTTTGTCTTCTCCTCTCCGTGGCTGTGCCAGGTGAGACACCCAACCTGGCACGCAGTGGCTTTCTATTCCTCGTGCCATTCAGGGGTGACAGTGCTGGGACACTCCATTCACAGGGCTGTCCCTCTGTAGCCAGGAGCTCTCCTGACACATAGACCCACGAGGATCAGCAGCATGGTCTGTTAAAACGTTTTGCTTTGTGGCGTTGCCACTGGATCATGGAGAGAAACGTGTGACCATGCAGAGAGGCGGCGAGGAGCACAAGCTGCCCGTGGCAGGCTGGGTGCAGGTATCCCTGTGTCCCTTTGTGTCCTTTCCTGTTTCCCAGCACATCCCTGCTGCTGCTGGGGATCCTGCCCAGGCCGTCACGTGTGCCAGGTGTTGTTTGCTCAGGTTTAATTTGCCGTGGTGCATCGCAGCGCTGGTAGTCACATGATAGCTGGGGACCTCACTGTGCCTTCGTTCTTGGAGATATTGTTAATTAAATTTTTTATGAAGGAGCTGAGGCACACCAGCAGCGATCTCCTTTCAAGCAGAAATGTAGCAGGGAGTTCCCAAAGAGACCTCATCTGCTCTCTTCTCTATGAAAATCAATTAGTGTTATGAATGTGTGATAGCTTCTTAAAAATCTGTCGTGTTGGAGAAGTCTTTGCACCTTAGAACGGCAAAGGGAAGGATGTGGCCTCTTGCTCCTCCTCCCTTCCCTGCTCCCTCCCCTGCTCTGGCTGCTGAGCGTGGCTGTGGGCGTCCACTTCAACTTTCTTTTTGTTCAGATGCTTCAAGTTTTTCTGGATTCTCTTTTAAGAAAAAAACAAGTGCAGAGTTGTTTGGCTTGATAAGGGTGATATGTAAATGAAGACATCCATGCTTCGGTCCCTCTTACTTCATCAGCATCCCCAGGCAGGGGTTTGCTGAGGTAAATTCTTGTTTCATGTTTTCTAAGAAGCACTTTTTATTTAGTGAGTGACCCCGTGGTACAAGCTGTAGGTGTGGCATCACTGACTTTGTCATGGGGCAGCCATTTGTGCTTCTGCTTAAATGCTGTTTTAATTCTCTCTCTGCAGTGTAAACACCATCTCCTTGTTGACTGTTGTGTTTGTTTTTCGAACTTCCTATCCAAGTTTAAATACTGATTTTATTTTCCCCACACCTATCCAAGCAGAGCTGCACACTAAAGAAGAAAAATATCATACTTATATGCTAAAATGCTTAATAGCTATGTAGCAGTTATAGACAAAAGATCATTTTCTCAGCATGACAGTGTTACTGGAGTAAATGACTTCAGCCAAATGAAAAAGGTGATGTTTGCAGTATATATTTTTTGCCTAAGCCTTTATTTTCTGTTGTGGCTTATACAGTATTTGACATCTAGAATATGCTTTCAGGAGATTTTTCTAAACAAATTGTGTAAGAAAAGAAAATGAGGGATTAATCCATGAAAACATAAAAGTTGCTTTTGAAACCACCTTCCTAAACACATGCAAATCGGAGAGTAGCAATTTGCCTTTTTACCTGGGATGCTGAAGTGTTGCCACTGCTGTTCCACCTTCCTGTCACTCCTTTGTTCCCTCTGTCACAGGAGTGACTTTCACCCATGCAAAATGTATGATTGCACAGGCTCTGACCTTTACAAACTGCGCTGTTGTTTCCTCCCCATCAGTCCTTAGAGAAATAGCACAGATTTCCCTGCCTTGGCTCTCCTGGCTCACATCTCAGAAACGAGGCAGGCAAACCCATCCTTCTGCCTCCAAACACACACACACACACAGACATCCCAAATAAACACTCCTAGGCCTGCACTTACCTTGTGGAGAGAGAGGGAGGAAGGGGGAAATTAGTTCTGAATTCACAACTTGCAGGATTAATCCATCCCAGGCGTGCAGCCCACGGATCCATGCAAGACTCACTCCAGGGGCGGGCACTTCCCCAGCGGGCTCTGACAGTGTCCTTGTCCCAGCTCTGAGGGAAGTGCTGGGGGCACACTGCGTGCTCTGGGAACCCAGGGATTTATAAAGGAAAAAAGGAGCGTCCCAAGGTGCAGGTAGAAGTGGGTGTTGGGTTGTTCTGGGGCAGCCAGGAGTGGTGTGGGGAGGGAGAAGCCGGGATCACTGGCTGTCATATCTCTTGCTCTTCTCCATGTCCTCGCTCCAGAGCTTTTCATCTTTTGCTCTGCCCAGTCTCTCACTGTCATCATTTTTCCTAGTTATTTACCTTCCAGCTATGCCTGTCCATAAGATCCTATGGAGAGATCTTGTTTCAGGCCTCACTGGAGGTGCTGTTCCTGTTTGCTAAACACCTTTTCCTCTCCTAATACATCACAGACTCCAAGCTACTCTGACAAGGACTTCAGACTCCTTTTTGCATGTGTACACCTCTCACTGTGAAGTGCTCTTTAGACATTCCCACAGATACGTGGTGACATTTAATCTATGTCAGATTATATTACCCTTTTTTTCTTCCCTTTCCTTAGAATTTTGGAGGTGCATGAACAGTCTCAACACCTTGCAACAGATGACTGAGTTCCCAGGAAAGTATTCCTGAGCCTTTCCTTACAGATCCTCATCTGCAAAAAAGAGGTGAATAATTCAGGCATAAATTAAAAGAAATATCATGAGGATAAACTGTTATTTGAAAATTGGTTTTGGAAGTGTTTTAGCTGCTTGGGATCTTTCTGTTCCCAAAGTTCCAGGAGAACCGTTCTGGATGTATGCATTTCGTGATTTATTTAGCAAGCCCTTCCAAGCATGTGCTTAGCTGCTGCAGTGAGCCAGAGCCTGAGGAGGCAAGCTTGGGATGACTGTTTTATCTCCAGGTGATGGACAAGATCTCTGCTTCCTTTGTGTTTTCTGTGCTTGGGAATGTGTCAGCTCCCAGTGTGAGCAGAGCCATCAGCGCTGCACCAGCCAGAAAAAAGCCAGGTATAAGCAGCTGAATTTCAAGGGTGGAAGGTAGTTTCCAAAGGAAGCTTTTGTGGGAATGATAATTTCCTAGTTTTTACAAATATCTTTCTACTCTGGATTTCATTCTGGAGCCCACCCTGGGCTCGGATCTTCTGGGTTCAGCCAAGGCTTTCTGCTGTTTCATTGCCTGAGCATCACCCTCTGCAGTGCTGTTCTCCAGGTGGCCCTGCAATGTGCTGGATGTACCTGCTGCTGGCAGTTAAGATGTGACTTTTCCCAGTGTACAAACCAAACTGGCAGAGACAGATCTCATTTTCAACTCTTGCATAGTTTTTAAACATTTACATTGAAGTTGAGTATTAATGATCCAACGGCTGTTCCACACCAGGGTATAAAGCATTTCAAAGTCCTGCAGGCTGCTGAATTTTGTATGGAGGCAGGTTGAGCAGATCTTTAATTGAGCTCCCAGGAAAATCAGGAGAGCGTGGTGTGGCTTTCAGAGTGGCTTTTCATTCTGAGCTTTGTGTCTGGGAAATGCAAACACACTCAGCACCCTCATCTCCCTGGCATTGTAGTTACTACAGGATATGACTTAATGAATAGGCAAAGAAAGGTGTTTGCAAAGCCTGATGTGATATTTAGTTTTACCTTTTCCTGAGGTTTGCCTTTATTTATTTTTGTGTGGAGGAAATAGTCACGGCAAAGTGTGCAAGACATGTTGGTGCTCTGCAGGCTCCTGCCCCAGGAGCTGTGCAAGGCTGTGTCACTGTTCCTGTGGTCAGCTGCCTGGATGATGGTGAAACACACCCTTTTCCTTATGCACTTTGGAGGTTTTTGGAGTTACACTGTACCTGCAGGCTCTGGGGTGGTCCTGGGGGGCAGCAGGCACGGGGTGTCCCGTGTGTGCGGTCAGTGTGCTCTGGGATTCATTCATCACCAGCTCAGATCTGCTGCATTTACCTTGTTCAGGAGTTGCTGACATGGGACCTTCAGTTGTTCAGTCTGTTTTGTGTCTTACTGGTGCCAGACACGTTTTGGTAATTTAGTGACATAATGGTATTTCAACTTCTTTATCCCTAAAAAAACAAACAAAAGCCACTATACCCAAAAAGCCCTTCAACATGCCCTGCATTAAAAGAAGATGTTTTGCAAAGAGGATCTCTTGGAAATCCCTTGGTTCTGCAGTATATTGTAATGGTTTAAACAACTAAGAATATCATAGAATATCCTGGGTTGGAAGGGATCTATAAGGATCATCCAGTCCAACCCCTGTCCCTGCCCAGACACCCCAACAACCCCACCTTGTGCATCCCTGGAAGCTTTGTCCAAAGGCTTCTGGAGCTCTGGCAGCCTCAGGGCTGTGCCCATTCCCTGGGGAGCCTGGGCAGTGCTCAGCACCCTCTGGAGGAAGAGCTTTTTCTCATCTCCAACCTAAATCTGCCCTGACAGAACTCCAGCCATTTCTTTGGGTGCTATAATGTGTCACCAGAGAGAGACTTTTGTTGACTCTATGTGTCCCTTCTGTTTGGGAAGCACTCTGTAAATGAGTATCACACCCAGGTCACCAGGAATAATCCAGAGCATCCTCTGAAGGATCCAGATGCTCCATGGATATGACTCCTCCCTGCACACCAGCCATCTTATTTACAGAGCTCAGGTATTTCAGTACCACGGGTGTAAATCCACACCTGCCCTGCCAACAGAACTTGTTCCTGGATCAGAAGGAGATTGACAAGACTTCTCCTGTTTGTTCTGCATCACTTGCTGCTTCCCATCAAACCAGCAAGGTGGAGGAGGCAGAGGTCCTGCAGGAAAAGGCGTATGTGATGTCTTAAGGAGTGAATAGCAGTGTGCGTACACCAGGGACAGCACTGCTCAGGTGGGCTCTGCTTAGATGCTGTCAGATGTGGAGTCTTTAAACCTGGACTTCTTTTACATTGAATTCTTCAGGGTTTTAGAAGAGGGGGGGAGGGGAAAAAAACCCCTGCTCTCTTTTGGAGCTCTGTGCTAGACAGCAGAAAAGCTGCTGTGTGTTAATAAGAAGCTGCTCCCTTTCTTCTGTGCCTCATAGAGTTTGCTTGTCTTGTGTTGATTGAGCCGTAACTCTCTGGGGCACCTTTGCAAACACAGCCTTGTTTTGTGGGAATTATCCTGGGCTTCCTCTTGTCCCCATTCTCTCACCTTCCTCTGCACCACTTGGGCACAGGGAATGATGCCTGGCCCAGGGACTGACCCACCTGGGCCCCAAACCACAAGGTGTCGGCAGGCATGTCTGAGCAAGGTACTCACCTTCCTCTTCCACGTAGACCCTGCTGTTCCATGCTATGGAGAGCCCAGGTTTCCCAGTGTAATTCGTGATTTCCAAGATGTAAATGTTCATGGGATAGCTGACTTTCAAAAATGAGCCTATATCAAAATTTCTGGCTAATGAAACCTTTCCCTCCTGCTCTCCACCACAGGCTCAGGGATTTTTTGAGCCTTTGGAGGAGCTTGGCTGCTCTGGTCTCAGCTCATCATGAGTTCAGGGCAAGCTTAGGTGATGGGGGAGCGATTTAGTGAATACTGCACATGTAAATCCCATCACTAGTCCCTGGATGCATAGGAGGATGGATTAGGAAATGGAACCCTGGTGAAAATAGCTGTGGTGTGATAGAAGCTGCTCATTCTGCTGGCACACAGAATGCTTAAAAGCAAAGGCTCTCCCTCAAAGTTCCAAGCGCTGCCATGTAATCTTTTCCCCACTGAACTGAATTGTTCCTGTGGTCTCTAATGGGAGTTGTGTGGCTCACTCCCCTGCACTGGGCTTTGAGGAGCAAGCAGGGGTTAATATTAAAGCAGAGCCTGCTGCTTTAGAAATGGGGGAAAGTAGATGCAAATTACCGTGAATGCTAATTGTTTCTATTTGAAAATTCTTGTAGTGTTTTTCTGAAAACACTCCCATTAAGTAAGCATTAGGTGGATGGCTGAACTGTTTGCAGAAAATCTCCTCAGCCATGTGTGGTGGGGCACCATTTCGTAAGAAGATGAAAAATGCATATGGAGCCTTCTGGTGTCTCATATACCCTTCCTTGGGAGCTTGGAGCTGTGCCTGTCACACAGAGAGCAGTATGGACTCGAGGCACTCATGTAGAAAAAGGGGAGAGAACAAATTCCTAAAAACGTGTGTCTATCTGAAATCCTGGTGTGGGGAGAGAGTGTCTGGAGCAGAGCAGGGTCAGGGAATAACTCCTTTTTATACCAGCCACAGGCAGGTATCTCTGAGCCTTCCCAGTGGCTGTGCTGCCAGTTTTGTAGCCATCACTGTGGCTTTCTGTGCAACAGGGGCCTGATCCCACCTTATGAAATAAATGAGGATCTCCTCATTGACTGCAGCAATCCGAGGGTGCAGCCCTCGGGAATAAGCCAGCTCTGGGATCACTCATCCAGCTGGGAAGGTGGGAACAGCTCTGCCAGTCCCCCAGTGCTGGGTTGTAATTGGATCAGAAGTTGGGTGCCGTCGAATTAAGGAGGAGCTGCCACAGCCTCTTGCTGCTGCTGGGGCCCCTCTGCCTTGCCTGCTGCCTGGGCTCAGGTGACTCTGGTAATTGGATTGCCAGGGAAGCGGGCTGGATGCTGAGGTGGATGCGCTGTCTCACTGCAAACCTTTCATCTGGATGGAGCCCTGGCAGCTGTGCTGAACACAGCAAAGGTAAGAGGGCAGCTGGCAGGGCTTGCTGTGGAGCAGTGGGAAGAAGGAGAGCAGGTCTGGCTCCCTCCCCACGCTCGGACTCCTGCCGGGTCTGTGTGGTGTTGATGTGTGTTGGTGTTTGTGCACGCGTGTTCATGTGTGTGCAAACACGAGGCAAAAGCCCAGGGGCACTTTTCCTGCCAGACACAGCTTCCAGCAGCTTCCATGTTTAAGAGGCAGAGGCAGGTGATGCTATGCTGTGAAATGCAGGTGTGAGGAGGGCACCAGGCAGCAGGGACAGCTCAGGGATGGGTCTCAGGGCTGAGCTGCTGCCCGGCCTGTCCAGAGCTGTGGCAGAGGGTGTTCCAGCTCTGACTATGTTCACACCAGTAAAGCTGGCCAGGTGAGAGGGGGGTTTGAATGCCACGGTGTGTTTACCTTCAGCTGTGTTATGATTTAGTGGTGAGCTGCGTTTGTTTTTTTTTTTCCTGCTGCTTGAATGTGGTGAAGGGAGATGGGTTGACCCACCAAACCCTCTCTCACCCTCCCCTCTGCAGCTGGACAGGGGAGAGAAAATGTAATGAAGGATTCATGAGCTAAGTTCCAGGAGGGATCACTCACCAAATACCAGCACAGGCAAAACAGGCTTGAATTAGAGATATTCATTGAATTTATCACTAACAAAGCCAAAGCAGGATAATGAGAAGTGAAATAAGACCTTCAAAACACCTGCCCCCCCCACCTCTCCCTTCTTCCATCTCTACCTGCTCCCTTCAGGGGTGCAGGGAGACAGGGAATGGGGGTTTCATTCCAACCCCCTGCCATGAGCAGGGACACCTTCCACTACCCCTGCTTGCTCCAAGCTCTGTCCTGGAAGAGGAAATTCCCTGGTTTGTAACCCTTGTTTGTGTTCCTTTGGGATGGTGCAGTTTTTGCCTTTCACCGGCCGTTATCCTAAACCACAAACACCTACTTTGTTTAAGGCAAGAATTTTACAATCGATAACTTTTTATCTGGTCTTAGGGTTCTTTAATCTTACTGCCATAGTCTCAGATTAACATGAGAATTAGGTTTCAGGGACTGGTGGGTTTGCTTGTATTTATCCTTTTGTTTGTGTTGACAGATAATCCCATTACTGCTCTTCTTAGTAGTTTGATGGCTGTGATTGCTTCTATTACTGATGTCTGGCTTTAAACCTGTAAGCTTATCTGAGCACTTGATTATACCTTTGGCACTGAACACCTCCCGCCCTCCTGAGCAGTGGACGGGATGAGTATGAATATTCTTGTCCTAAATACTTGTGAAAAAAAAAATGACAAAAAGAAACCACAGAAGCAAAAGTCACACAGAGTTCAAGGAAATACTTGTTTTGGCTTCGGAGGGTTCCAGATCTGTTAAAATTGGGTATGGAATGGCTGGAGCTCCTTGCATTGTGTCCTTTTAGTGAACTTTGCCTTGTCCTGGGTATCAAGAGGTATAAACCAGAGCATGACACGATGGAAAGGAGCAAAGGGCTGTTGGGTTGCCTCTCCTTTCCCCCTACAAGAACAGGTTCTCACCCTGCTCCTCCCTGCCCTCCTTGATACAAGTTGTGTGTCACTCATTTGTGGCTTTAATTCTCCGTATTGGAAATCTCCAACCCGTGTGTGACCAGCTAAAGCTTGTAATGATTCCTGCAAGGGGCCTGGTCATGAATAAATGAGTTACTGCAGCTCAGCTGAACCCCAGCAGCCCCTGGCCACCACCCTAGGGCACAACTCTGCTGCAGGCACCTGGAACAGCTGCAATTACCCTGGGGAAGCCTTTGCCACTGGCAGCAGCCAGCTGGGCAAAGGAGGTGGCTGTGTTTCCCTCCTTCCTTTTTCCTGGGATCATAGAATGATCATATGAGTTGCTCTTATGTGGGAGTCTCAGGTTGCTCCCATTTTCCTCCACTAATTTTAATTTCCCAGCCCACATTCCCATTTTCCCACCCCAAATGCCCCTTTTTCCACCCCAAATCCCCCTTTTCACCAGAAATCTCCCATTTTCCACCAAAACCCCCCTTTTCCCTGCAGAAATTCCCATTTTCCCACCCCAAATTCCCTTTTTTTCCAGCTGGAGACATCGAGATGAGCCCAAATGCCAGGACAGGGATGGGGAGGGTGACCAGAACTTGGGGCTTTATTCGACTGGGAACAAACTGGGATGTAACTGGGATCTCCTGAGGTAACCAACATGTGTTGGGAAGAGCTGGTGGCTGTCCCTGTCAGGACAGAGGCAGCTTGGCTGATGCAGCAGGAATGGCAGGGAACCTCTGTAACGTCAGCAGGAGGATATAAACAGGCCCTGTGGGACTGCAGCAGGCACCTGCTTCTCTATTAAATTAAATTAAAATGAGGGAAAAGATACTTTGTGTGCAAATTTTCAAATACAGGTCAGTGGAAGGCGAGCTAGAGGCTTTGTGGTGAGGATTGTAAGGTGTTCCTGAGGTGTTTCCCCCAGAAAAGCAAACTGGATGGAGCTTGTCTTAGTTTGGAAAGACAGGTGTCTGCCAGGGAAAAGCCAGAGCTTCCCCTGGAATGGAAAATGTAAACCCATTCCCTCTGAATTATTGTAATTTTGAAATTAAGGGGCTTTCAGGCAAAGAGATGGGAATAGNCCCTGGGGGCAGGGTGGGTCCTGGCAGGGATAAAGAACACTGCCCAGCTGGTTTAACAGCTGCCCAGGGACAGAAAACAGCCCCATCTGGAGTTATGAGGAAGGGATCATGGGAGAGATGAAGAAAATACCTCTCCATCAGGTTTCAACAGCTGACAATAGAATACTCACTGCTGGTTACATTTTGCATTGCAAGCCAAAGGGAAGGGCAGGTGTTGGAGCAGAGGCCACCTCTCAAAAGCCTCTCATTGTGTGGCATCAGTGATTTTAAGCTGTGGCACTGATGTACGGAAGCTTTAAACTGTATTAAAAAATCCAAGATACCTCCTTTAAATGAGCTGTAAAGCTTCCTGAGCTGTAGAAACCAAAAAGGGCATTTGTCTGCTGATGAGTGCATCTAGCATGTGTTGTCCCAGGTGAAATGCATCTCCTGTGGGAGAGGAGTGGGTCCTGCCCAAGCTTCCATGGAGCTCATCCTGATGGAGCTCTGGCTGGCAGCAAGCAGAAGTAGATCCAGGTATTTCTGTGGATCTTTGTACTTTCTTGATGTTTTTCCACTGCTTGAAGCTGTAGACACTGAATCCTGGAAGGATGGGGTGAGTGTGTGAAGCCTTCAGAGGCTAAAAATCTGAATTTGACTGGTGCAGTTTTTGTCCTCCATCAGCCTTTTGGCTTCACATTTCATATTTAAATACTTTTATATTAATTTGTAGCTGTTGAGAAACATACTTCATCACTTGAAAGCAGTGAATTTTCTTTCTTCTGTCTGGATCTGATTATTTGGAAGACATTAAGAAGAGAACTACAGGTTTGCCTTTATGCACCTACTGTGGCTTCACCCAAAATTTAAGCTTACTGTGATTTATAGAAATTAGCAAGTTGGTTTTTTTTAACTAGCCAAGGCTTCTGACAGCTCTTCTTTGTATAAAATTTTATTTTCCTGAATAGTCAGTGGAGTTTTTATATTCCCTTCTAAACGGCTCTTATAAATATCAAAAGAGTCATAAAAACCCTTATAAACTTTTTTTATTGATTCAGGAAAAATAAACCCAAGACTTTTACTTAAAGGGTAATATTGGAAAACAGGTTTGGTTTGGCTGGTTTTTATAGGAGTATTCTTAAAGGAGCCAGGTTGAGGCACCCAGATCTTACTCAGGTGCTTGTTTTGTTTTACTGATCCAGCTGGAATTAGTTAAAAAGCAGTGTCACTTGCACCCCCAAAATACACAATTGCAGCCTCTGGGCTTAGGATCTGAGACATGAGATAAGGAAAGGGAGAGAAAAGAAGGGAGTGGAGTTACTTAAATGGCTTTTGGATCACTTGTTTCTCAGATGACTTAATTTTATTTTTTAACATAATAATTTGACATCCCTTTGTTTCACCCCTTTGGATAATTTGTTGTAAATTGTTGTTTCGGGGACTGGGTTTTCAGGAGGGTTTGTAAGAGAGTGATGGCCATGGAAAGAGATGTCAGCAGAGGAAATACAGCTGTCATTTCACAGCAGAAAGTGAGCAGCATTTCCTCTCACAGCTCTCACCAGAACACTTCTTGCTCCATCACTGACACCATTCCTCACTTTTTCCACAGAAATCTTCTCCATGAGTAAATCTTCTCCATGAGTATGCCTGCACAGCTTTCATTAAGTGTGGAGGAGATGGGACTCTGGGAAGGCCTGTGAGTGGACAGATGAGGATGGGATTTTGGGGGGAAATGGAGTGTTTTGGAATGGATGGGGTGTGACAGGAAGTGATCCTTCTCCCTCCTGAACAATAACAGGTGCACGTTGTGGGATTGGTTTTTTTGACAAGCAGAGGAGCTTATATGAATGAATTATCAATCATGTCAAAAGGTGCCTTGTTAACCATTACAGTCTATTCATTTGTCTTCCAGTGTCTTTATCTAGAGGTTACCAGGAAGTTTCACACTTGCTTTGGGGTGATTGTTTGAGCAGGAAAGAAATTATGTTCTAGTAGTTTGGGTTGGAAAGAACCTTCAAGTCCATTTTGTTCCAACCCCCTGCCATGGACAGGGACACCTTCCACTATCCCAGGGTGCTCCAAACCCCATCCAGTCTGGCCAGGATACTGCCAGGGATCCCAAAGCACCACACTTGAGCACAGACTTAGTTTTCCACCTCTGCCTTGTCCCCTTTTCCATCTTCCCTCATGTGTTTGCCCAGTGGTGATGGTGCAGGTGCTGCAGAAGTCATGTCCATGTCTGCTTGTTAGAACTCTTCTTGGTTTTTTTCTCTTTTTAATGAACTAATGCAGCAAGAACATATTTTTATCTGTTTATTTGCTCATGCTGCTTCATGGAACGAGGTGCACTGAACACACCCATGTCTTTGAAACAGGGAGCAGCAACTAGTTTTTGCCTAATTTCTAAATCCTCTGGACACGAGTGACTACAAAAGAAACCCACAAAACAACCCACCCACCATAAAAGTAAAAGGCAACTTGAGATACCAGACTACAAAAGTATTCTGAATAATTGGGGATTATCCTTTAATTTCATGAATTGAGGAAGAACTAAATCTTTTTCTTTTTGTGCAAATTCTGTGTCTCACCCGTGATGATGATTGCTGGTGCTGGGGATTAAATGCTGAGAATTTCTTTTAAAATCTCGGCTGTGGCACCTGTGGCCCTGAATGAAATCACAGAAACCAGGTGGGAGCTGCTTTTGGTGGTGGTTGGGGAGTCAGGAGGAGGTTTTGGGCTCCTCTGGTTGGGAGTTACCATAACCTGGGAAATGCTGGGGAGAAGCTGATTCTTGGAAATGAGTTTGATTTTTTTTTTTGTTTTAATTTTTCCTGCTACAGCCTTGTGTAGCCCAGATGCATTGTGCAGGTGCAGAGCAGCTCCAGGAAGCAGAGAATGGCATGCTCAGAGCCATTGATGAGAACTGAGGTTACTTTTAATGTCTTGTACCACAAGTATTTCGTGTATTTTTCGTCCTTAATGGCATTCAGGCTTGTTATAGGAATTAAGCACTGTGAGTTAAAATAACAAATCTGCACTATGCTTTGCTGGGTTTTAAATCAAAATGGCATTCTTTTTTCATGAGCCCATAATCCTTTCTTTTATACAGTTTGATGCTAGCCAGCTCTTGCTTCCTGAGGCAGAACCATTAGATATCAAAAATATAATTGCTCTCTATATGAGTGCTCTTTTGTAGCCCAGCCCTTTCATGTTTTGAGGCTGCAGCACTTTTATTTCTTTAAAAATATTCTATTGAGTTCTGAATTGTGAATCCCAGCCTCCACAGGTAAGGGGTCAGTGCCCTATTGGGCATCAGCAGAGAAGTGGAGGTTCATGGTTAGAATTTGCTTTTTGGTGTGGGAGTTCAGCTGGTAATAGTGAAATCCAGAGACAGGAGACTGTAATTATCCCATCAGTGCCAGTTGGGAGTTAATTAATCTATAGTTCCCCACCTGGCATCCAAAGTGGAAACTGTTTTGGGTGAGGGAGAGAATAGTAATGGCTTATCTTGCACTTGCTTGAGTGTGAGAGGTTTGGAATACACAGATGCTGGAATATATACATTGCATTTATTAATGTGTTACAGCAGCCCCGCTTTGCCTTATTCCACACAAAAATATGTGTAGGTGTCTGATTTGTGTGGACAGGTGTTTTAAAACCCCAGGGGGTCTTTTTTTGTTCCTTGCTTCTTTCCATTCTGTGTCTGTAATTAAAAGTACTGCAGAGACCTGCAAAGCAAAACCCTCCGCCCATCCCTCTGTCCCTTGGGAATTTCACATCCCTGCACGAGGAGAGGGCTGTGGGAAGTTCAGCTGACCTGTGCTGGGCTCCAGCAATTGCTCCTCTCTTGCTGAAGGTTAGAATTATAAAAGCCCCAATGCACAGACATTTCCTTTAATAATACAAACCCGTTTTCTCTAGTCTGCCAGAATTGGGAGCGTCTGGTGGTTTCCATGGAGAAGGATATTTCTTACAAGGCCCAGCTATTTTTGCAGACTTATTTTGTAATGTATTTGAACTTGCAGTCTTGTGCCATTTCTGTTCTCCTGCTCCACGAGCACGGCAGGGAAATACAGCCAAATTCCCATTAAGGAGCAGCCAAGGGCCTCTGGCCTTTAGGGTCAAGGCACTGTTTTTGTGCTGTCCCCTGGTTTTACTGTGTTTTAAGGAGAATCCTCATGCAGGTGGGAGAGGTGAAGCTTCTCCTGCTGTGCACCAGCACAAGGATGCTGCTCAAACCCCAGGAAATGTTCCTTTGGGATAGGTAATTCCACTGCTGCTGTTTCCTGTTCTGAATTTTACATGGTCTGAGTTTGTTTTCCAATTGACAGCTTGGCTTTCTCCAATTTTGTAATTATATATAAAGTTTTGTCTAACAAATGCCATTTCTTCTTCCTTGATTCCTCTGATTAGAACTTAAACTGCATTACTGGTCCTTCAAGTGCTTTCTTCTCATGGCTGCAAGAAGAGAAAGCTCAGAAAAAACATGCCTAGACAACATCCTGTCTTTGCAGCTCGTCCCCTATTGCTTCAGTGTTGTCCACTACAAGTTTAATTACTGTGTGAGAAATACTTTTCTCAAGTGGAGCCAAAATCTAGGATTTAAGCCAAAGTAAATTAACAGTTCTCAGAAAACCTGGAGTCCCAAAGCCAAGAATTTCAAGGCTTTTAGGCATCTCTCTGTTATTGGCAGGCATCTCGTGATGTCATGTGGTAGAACAAATGGACACCCAAAAGCTGGAGTCAGCGTTGTGCCAGTTTAGCAGGAAAGATTAAAACCGATTTAATTTAGGGAGGCCAAACTGAAAATAATGATTATACACAGAAACGGTGGGGTTATTTCATAAGCCATATCCCTTCTCCATTAGTGGCAAATTTCCAAGCTTCATTCTCAGTTCCTAAATTTGCACTCTTGTTTTTTGTTTTTTTTCCCTTTTTAAATTTTTTTTTAATTTTTTTTTATTTTGGGGGCAGAGGCGACTGCTTATTTGTGAAGTTCTACTTGATTAATAGTATTTCCAAATGTGTTAAATGTCGTATTCTCTATTTTTTTTTTCTCATCCTTTTGTTTTTTTTCCCCTGAATTTCCATACTACACAGACCAGACATTGAATTTGGTATAAAATAACTGGTGTTCAAGGACTCTAGAAGGAATAGAGCTATTGGCTGATGGAGTGAGGTTAACAAAACATTTGAGGAAAATTCCTAATGCTTGATTTTTACCTGGTGTGTGCAATCAAGAGGGCTCTGTGTGTGTGTGTATGTGTTCAGTGCAGAGCTGATAATAAGAGTCCCTCTTTGTGTCTGGTTCTTGCAAACACAAAGGCCTGAGGAAGAAAGGGAGCTGTGGTGCTCTCAGGCTGTGGTGGTGGCTTTCTCTGGGTGGTCAGATTGGATCCTGCAGATCCAAACAGGTGGGATGTGCTGGGGACACGGGAGATCTGGGCTCTGCACATACTGGGGGCTGTGGGGGTCATTTTGCTGGGAAATCTTCATGGAATCCAGGCTGGTTTGGGGTGGAGGGGACTTCAAAGCTCATCTCATGCCATGGGACATCTTCCTCTGGACCAGATGCTCCAAGCCCCATCCAGACTGGCTGGAGAGGCCAAAGACAGCAGGGCTGGAATCTCTCCCTGCTCCACCTTGACCTGAGCCCCCTCCTCTCAGACCAGGGTGTCTCCTGCAGCACAGCCCTGAGGGGAAGGAGGTGTGGGGGCTTCTCTGGCATCCCTCCCTCCTGCCCAGCATCTCCTGTGTCTGCTCAGCTCTCACCAGCCAGGGCTTTGCTGTTTATCTCTTCACCGTGTTCAGTGCCATGGTTCAATGGCTGGAAAGGCTTTGGGGGCTGAACAAATCCTCCCTGCCCGGTGGGCAGCAGCTGTGGCAGAGCCATCCAGGCTGGCTTTCTCTCTGCCAGAGCACCCGTGCCCTGAGCAGCCACCTGGCCACGTGCCACTTGCGTCCCTGTGCCAGGTGTGCAGCCCTTGCAGTGCTCACCCTGTCCTTGCTCTGTGTGCTGATGTGTTCATGGGGAGAGTGTGCTCTTATAATCATAGTAATTTTTTAAAAAAGGGGAATTTTGTTTGTTGAGATATGTATCCTGTTGGAGGGCTCAAGGAAGAAAATGCTGAAAGCAAAGCAAGTCCTGATGTATCAGCTTTGCCTCCTGGGTGCTTGGGAGGGAATTACCCAGTGGGCCAGTGGGATGGCAGCATCCTGTACCAGCCCTGCCTGGGTTGGCAGGTGCTCCAGGTCTGAGTATTGTCCTGCACCAGCCTGTCCTGGGCTGGCAGATGTTCCAGGTCACTGTAGCACTCTGCACCAGCCCGTCCTGGGTTGGCAGGTGCTCCAGGTCTGAGTATTGTCCTGCACCAGCCTGTCCTGGGCTGGCAGATGTTCCAGGTCTGAGTATTGTCCTGCACCAGCCTGTCCTGGGCTGGCAGATGTTCCAGGTCACTGTAGCACTCTGTACCAGCCTGTCCTGGGCTGGCAGATGTTCCAGGTCACTGTAGCACTCTGCACCAGCCCGTCCTGGGTTGGCAGGTGCTCCAGGTCTGAGTATTGTCCTGCACCAGCCTGTCCTGGGCTGGCAGATGTTCCAGGTCTGAGTATTGTCCTGCACCAGCCTGTCCTGGGCTGGCAGATGTTCCAGGTCACTGTAGCACTCTGTACCAGCCTGTCCTGGGCTGGCAGATGTTCCAGGTCACTGTAGCACTCTGCACCAGCCCGTCCTGGGTTGGCAGGTGCTCCAGGTCTGAGTATTGTCCTGCACCAGCCTGTCCTGGGCTGGCAGATGTTCCAGGTCTGAGTATTGTCCTGCACCAGCCTGTCCTGGGCTGGCAGATGTTCCAGGTCACTGTAGCACTCTGTACCAGCCTGTCCTGGGCTGGCAGATGTTCCAGGTCACTGTAGCACTCTGCACCAGCCTGTCCTGGGCTGGCAGGTGCTCCAGGTCTCTCTGGGTGGGACAGGCTGTGATGCTGTGTGATTCCTGCACTGGCAGCGCTCGCTGCCATCCCTGGTGTGTCCCTGCACGTCAGAACCTCACCATTTGCTGCAGCTGGTGGGCAGATGGTGTAGTGTGAGAGTGAGGAGGGGAGCAACACAGAGAGCAGGGTCAGAACATTTTGCTATTTATTTTGTACCAGTGATTATTCAATAGGGGTGTGTGCATTGTCACAAAATGCCTTTGCTCGTGCAGGAAAGCAAGGTGGGCTGAGAATGAGCCCCCACAAAGTGCACATGTGTACCTGTGTGTATGTACACCTAATAACATAAAAGATGCTGCTGAAGGAGCTTGCTGGGTGTAGCTGTGACAGAATCCATGGAGAAAAGAGGAATCGTGTATTACAACCAATGTGACTGACTGAATTCCTTGTTTTGATGTTTGCTGTGGGTGTCAAGGATGTATAAATGCAAACAGCACATTCATAAATTATTTTGGGTTGCTGGTAGCTTTCTGAAGAAAATAATTTGTAATGAGCTTCATTTATGCACCAGAAATAAAGATGGGATTAGGCGAATATTGAACTGTAAATGCACTGGTGATTTTTGGCTTTTGTGCATAGCACAGAGAATCTCATCATCTATCTCTGCTCTGATCTTGAATATGCAGAGCTGGCTGTGCCTTTCATGCAGTAGCTATTTTAGTGTGCAGCAGTCTGGCCTTGAGTGTATTCGGTGAGCTTGGCAGGGCTGGCAGCAGCACCATAGCTCTCCCTATGGTGCTGCCATGGCCTGGGGGCTCTGCTGGGCTTTGTGAGCAGAGCCTGGCCTGCAGAGTCCCTGCTCTGCCTGTATCAGGGCTCAACTCCCTGAATTACACCTGGGCTGGGGTGTGCTCCTGGTTTCACCCTGCAGCTCCACAGGTGAGCAGGTTGGGTCACTGGCCCAGGCTGCAGAGAGGTCGAGTAACTCCCACACAAGGAATTGGTCTTGGCAGCAATAGCAGATGTTGTACCTGGAGATTTTGCCTTCCTGCTGGGATTCTTGTGCTGTGAATTCCCAGCAGTGACTTGCCAGGCCTACCTGTGAGTGGCACACTTTAAGGATGTGGTTTTTAGCCAGACTGAAAGGCTCATGTGGGGTGAGCTGCAGTGTCACCGTCAGCCTTGATGTATGTGAGGAATGGCTCTATCTAAGGTGATTTACTCTATGCAAAAAGCTGAGAATGTGCTTTAGCATCCCTGGAACTGCAGGCACTGACACACACACGCACCTGTGGCCAGTGCTCACAGAGGGCATGGGCTCAGTGACATCTCGCTGTAGGGTGCACACAGGTGCCCATATTGACAAGCCCTGGTTTTGCTGCAAAAGGCGAATGTGTCAGCTCATTTTTGGAGTCTGTTAGATGAGGAAATGTGCTCTTTGTTGATGCATTTTAACGAGGCTGCTGAACCCTTGGGTGATTAGTGTATTGGTGCCACAGCATGCACGGTGCTGAGAGCACTTACAGCCTTGATCTCAATTTTACACAGGTGCAGACAGCAAATATTTTTTCTTAGCAATTTCAGGCTCACACACTTAAAACGAACTTAGATATCTTCTCCATTTGTCTCTTTATATCTGCTGTGCATAAGGGTTTTGGAGGGGCTGGGGTTGGTGACAAGCCATATGTTTTGGGCTGAGTTGCTTGGACTGAGCCGAACCAGTTGTGATCATGTAAATCAGGTTCACTGTGGAAGCAGCTTCTTAAACTCTGCCCATACCTCTGACCATTAAATGTGAGGGGTTCTGAGTCAGGAGCTTTGGTGTTGGTTTCACCTGCTGGTGTAATTTTTCCAGTTCTGGTACAGGGTTGTTCAACCTGAAAGAGACAGGGCTCTGAGGTCTCCTCAGAGCCTCCTCCAGTGCCTAAAGGGGCACCGAAAGAGCTGGAGAGGAGCTTTGGGAAAGGGCATTGAGTGCCAAGACAATAGGGGATGGTTTCCCACTGCCAGAGGGCAGGGATGGATGGGTTTTGGGAAAGAATTGTTCCCTGAGAGGGTGGTGACGTCCTGGCACAGGGTGCCCAGAGCAGCTGTGGCTGCCCCTGGATCCCTGGAGGTGTCCAAGGCCAGGCTGGACATTGGGCTGGAGTACCCTGGGACAGTGGAGGGTGCCCCTGCCCATGGCAGGAGATGGAATGTGACAGTGTTCAAGGTCCTTTCCATCCCAAACAATTCCTGGATTCTGATTCCATGATGACCAGTGACATTCTTGGCACCTTTTTTTCTTTTTAATGAGCTAATTCTTTAGCACAAAGGTCTGCTTCATCTTATTTAGGCTTTTAGATTTTGCAAAACAGCCTTGCCCCTTGTTGGCCTGCCTGGAATTGTACTTCGACTTTAATTTAGTCACCTTGAAAGGGGACTGCCAAAAACAAAGGCAGGATTCAGTGATATGGATCAGCTTACACCAAATCAGCATTGTTGCCTGAGAATCTCTCTTGCAGTGAGAGGAGCTTGAAACCTGCAGGGTGTCTTTTTATGAAAAAAGCAAAATATATACTTATTTGTATGCATAGACCACCTAGGGGAGTTTCTTTTGAATTTTGCAGTGTTTTAAACACTCATTGATGTGAGTGCTTATTGCAAAAGCAAGGACAAATAAGATGTACAGTAGCTAAAGGGCCATTTTTGCCTGGAGGTGCACAGGAGAGGAGTAAACAGGATTCTTTAGAATCAGAGGAAGAAGGAACAGCTGTGGGGACATGTCACCTCCCAGCACAGTGGCCCAGGACCTCAGCAGTGGGAGCAGTGTTGTCTTACAGCTTTTAATAGATGCCAGGTTGAAGTTCTTCCTGGGCTACACTGGCTAGATAGAGGGTGGTGAGTACAAGCTGATAAATACATCTGTATTTCTTTATTGGGGGCGTAATATCTGATACTTTCTCTTCCCCTCAGTGATGTCCAGCTCTGGGATATTCCTCACTGATCCTTTCACAGACAGCTAAGACCAGTTCCTTCTGGGCTTGGCCAGCCTTCCTGAGGTGGGACAGGCAGGACAAGGCAGAGTTGCCCAGCCATGGTTGTCTCATTGGGTTGGCTTTGCAGCTGACACGTGGAGCAGAGGAGTTGCTGCTTGTGATGTTCCCAAGAACCCCTGAAACATGATCAAATAATGAAATCTGGGCTCTGATTCATCTTATTGCCTAGAAATACATAGTGTTTGGGCAAGGTTTTACATCTCAGTTTGTGCAGTGTAAAGGAATAATTGTATTACTGAAGTCTCAGAGAGAGGAAACGGAAGTACAAGAATTTCTGAACACAGATGTTGGGTACAACTTATGGAAATAAGATGGGAGGTACCTGTGGGCCTTTTAGGGCCTACTGGGACCTTGGACGACTTAATTTTATTTCCTAGGTGCCAGTGCAATAAAATGTAGGCAGAAGTTTTTATCTTGAGGGCTCGCAATGTTACAGGTTTTCTGTGCCCAGCACACCAACTGGGAGCTGGCTCTAGGGTGAGTTGTAAGAAGCTTTTAAGACTTGAGTGGTAGCTCAAAAGTCATATATATTCAAAGGCAGCATGAGGAACTGTTAGTTCAGCAAATTATGGGCGCTAATGTGGTGTGGAAAGGTCACTGTGCAGCCCACCCAGATCTCACAGCTCACCAGCTTGGCAAGGACTGACCAGGAAGTTCTGGTAAAATCTATGAACAGCCATTAAAACCAATATCCTATGAGCTGGGAGGCTGCTGCGTGCCCAGCTGCCCTCCCTAACTGAGTGTTTGAATTTCGGATTTTATTATCTTCCTGTGCAGGTTTCTGCTAATGAGTTTAAGAGCACCTGTGAGCCTTTCCCGCAGGTGGGAGCTCCCCTTCCCCTTCTCTCCGAGCCTGTCACTCAGCCTCACATTTGAAATCCTCGGATTCTTCCTAAAGCTGGTTGAGAGCAGTGCTGCCATGGTGTGGGATGGGTTTGCTTTCGTGCTGAGGAGGAGGCTTGTGGGCTGGATACATCTTTATATCAGCTACCAGTCAGTGTCGGCATCCCTTGCTTCCAGGGATGTTCCAGCCTTTTCTGCTCCGGCTCCCTGCCCTTTCCAAGGCTCTGTAGCAATGATGGCCCTTCCCCATTCCCTCAGGCCACTTAGCCCTGTGTCTGTATTCCTCTCCCTGAGGTTATTTTGGAAAAAATACGCTCCCAGGAGCATCCTGAAAGCTTGTAGGAAGCAGCTGTGGATTCCCAGGATCTGCGAGCAGACAGGGATGGGGCCAGGTGTGCTGCTGCAAGGACAATCTGCTCTTGTGGCTATCAGAAGCTTTAGGGGGTGGTTCTTTGAATTGTTGTGCAAGATTTGATTGTTTCTGTTGTGTTTATTTAAGTGGCCTCCATCACCGTGGTTTATAGAATTGATTCCTCACCGACTTTTCCCAGAAGGTGCCATCACACCTGAATAGACCTTTCAAATTCAGCTCCCTTGAAAATAATGGGATTAGACTGCCTTGTTGTTCCCGTTTAGGAAATCAATCTCTTTTTGAAAACTCCCCGTGCTTTTAGGGAGAGCAGAACCTGACAGAAGGATCTACCTTCCCTCGGCAGAATCCCCCTGGAGACATCTGCTCTTGGTGGGCATCCCTTGATGTTCGCTTCCCTGTTGGGGAGAGATTTGCTGTGATTTTGGAGCTGCCATTTCCTCGAGTAGTTCTGTGCTGTTGCCTCTGTTGGTATTTAATGCTGATCTCTTTCCACTCTCTCCCTTTATCTTTCATGACATTTATGTCAGGCCGTGGACAAACAGTGCCGTGCTCGGGTTTTATTTTCGGCAGCGCTCTCCTGGCGGAGCGCAACCACCAGACTGCATTTCACAAACCATCTCCTCTGCCAGAGCTGTGAAAACTGCTCCTCTCTTCATTCAGCAGAGCTCATTACTGCTGCTGGGTCCTCTGTGGCCTCTTTCCAGAGCTTCTTAGTCCTTTTGGAGCCAATCCCTTGATGTTCCTTGTTGGACACTGACTGGTGGGGATGTCCTCGATGATTTGTTGATGAGAGGCTGTGGATCCGTGCAAAGCCATGGGTTTCTTCTTGACAGTCCTGAGTGGTGCAGTATTGTGTTGGCTGCTTTGCTTTCCTTATTTCCCCCCTCTTCGTTCTGCTATATTTTTATATATATAAATTATACATATATAAAATAAACAAGGAAGTTTCTGTAGAAAATAAATCGTTGTTGAGAGAGGGCAAAATGACACTAAATTGGCAGCTTTACAGAAGGTATGATGCCTTTGATTGATGAGTTGTCAAAGAAATGTAATGTACTAAACATGATGAAGATTAAGGATGTGAAGATGGTTAAAATTCAAGTTGCATAAGTGTTTGGTGTTAGGTTTAGAGCCTCTTCCAGAATTTTAATTTTGAAAATGCAAAGTATTTGTTTTATGCTATTCCTTAGGAGCCCTCTAGATGTTTTGAAAATTTTGAGTTCTTCAAAAAGCAACAACAACAAACAAAACACAATCTGAAAGTGCTTAGTATTCACAGTTCGTGAATTAGATAGAGACACATTTTTATTTTTTTTTGAGATTAATAATGAGCTTCTGAGATGCATTAGACACCAGATAGAGAAACTGAGCACCAGAAATAATAGTAGTATTATCCTGAACCTCGTAATTACTCTCAGGGTCTGATTTTACATTGTATCTGCTATTCATGAAATAACAGCAGCGTATTTTGGAAAGGGGCTTTTTACAATGACATGTAGTGATAAAAGAAAAGGGAAATGGCTTCCCACTGCCAGAGGGCAGGGAGAGATGGAATATTGGGAAGAAATCTTTCCGTTTGAGGGTAGGTGGGCCCTGGCACAGGGTGCCCAGAGAAGCTGTGTCTGTCCCTGGATCCCTGGCAGTGCCCAAGGTTGGTTGGAGCTTGGAGCAATGGGACAGTGGGAGGTGTCCCTGCCCAAGGAATCCTAAACTCCCTTCCTGCCCAAACTGTTCTGTATGATTCTGACAAGAACCTGCCTCAAACCTGTGCTGCCAACTTCTGCAGCTCCCTTCCTGAAACACTCTAGCATCTTGCTTTCCCTCCTGAGAGCCTTCTCTGGATCTGCTCCTGGAGCAGATTTATTATTACACTGCAGTGTTGTTCGCAATCATCTCTGCCACTGTGATGCTGCAGGAGTGAAAAAAAACGAAGTGCCCCGGACCTGACAACAGTTCAGCTGGTGACAAATGACTGTCACACTGACCAGCGTAGTCTGTTTGTTTCTATTCCCCTCTCCCTTCAGAGTGACATCGAATTGGACTGCGAGCTGAAATCGTCTCTTTGTTCGGTGCTTGCACCAGCACCTGGGACCCACCGTCATCATTGCCAGGAGCTGCACTTCAGGAGAGACCAGGGAACACATTTTCAGACACGTTGGCAGGTGATAGGGACCTTCAGGCTGGTCTGACCACGGTAATTTGTCAAAAGCTGCTCCATTTGCAGGGACTTCGCCTCTGAAAGCTGCCCTGGGTTAGCAAAGGTGAGGTGATGACAGCTCTGGTTTTCCTTGTGAAGACAAACTGAGAAGTTTTAGGCAGGAATTTTACTGTTAGGCCCTGCCAGTGCCAGCAAGGTTTTGGGCTGTCCGCAGACGTGTCTTGCTGTGAAAAGGCACCAGGTGAACTTCACACTTGAGCTTGCTGTGGCTGTGTTTTGCTGTTCTGAGCTGCGTTTTGCTCCTCTCTTCTGAGTGTGGGGGGGATGAGGGTTTATCTGCAAACCCTCTGCAGCCCTGTCTGGGTGTTTTCCTGCGCTGCAGACCTCTCACACAGGGACCTGGGGAGAAGCTGGCTTTGAGTGGAGGAATGTGTCCGTGGGTCCTGCTCCCAGCTGTGTTACTAGCTGCCACGCAGCCAACTCAGTACTCTCTGTCCTCCATTTCTCCCATCTTTTGCCTTTAGAGTTGGATGTTGATCATCTCTGCCACTTGTGTGGTGGACCCACAGTGACACCAAGCCCTTGCACGTCCCCCAGGGGTGTTTAACCCGTGCAGTCAGACACAGTGATGGCCTTTCACCACCCTGCAGGGGCAGAATGAGCCAGCTCCTGCCCCTGCTGCTGCCTCAGCGTGTGATTTGTAGGCAGCCCTTACAGAAGCTCCTCATATGGTGTCTGGAATGAGTTTGTCAGAGCAGACTTGAGATGAAAGTCACTAAACTACAGTAAATGGGGAGCTCCAAGGTATTGTTTTTAGAACTTAGTTTAAGAGCATGGCAGCTCTTTAAACAGATTTCAGTAATGAATAATTAAAGCATAAAGTACAAGAAAAGTAAATATTTCATTGAAATACTAAACAGAAACTATAAAATCTGTTGAAGACAAAGGAAGCTTTATTTTTTCTTCTTCTTTCCCCCAACTTCTCCTCCTACATGGAGAGCTCTGGTCTGGAGAGGAGGAAGCAGGGGGATGTGCAACCATCAAACCACTGCTGGAGATTATAAATTCCTCCTTACTTTTAAACCACTTTCTTCTGAATTGTCCTTCCTTGGTTAACTTGTGGATATAATGATTCAGGTAATACCCCATTTATTCCTTTCCTGGAAATGTTTGTGGACCTTGTAATCACAGAGGTTGGGAAGTTTCAAAGCTGGTTCTAATGAGAAAAAACTGTGTCCAAGCTCCAGTCCTAAGCCGTGTTCAGCAGGAGTTAAACAGGGACTAAAGCAGATGAATATATGGACTTGTGCTGTGTGTTTGCTATTAAAATTAATAAAACCTTCCTAGAAAATGGCTGATTAAGAACTGAATGTCACTAGGTAGTAAATAAAAAATGAAGCAAATCCTTCCCCCCCCCTTCCCCGCCATGTTCTGGACTCTTACAAAACATAAGTTTATTTAGGGTGTCTGTGCTTAGAACTCCGATTAGATATTGGTTGGGGCTGTGTTTATTGATCAAGACTAGTGATTTCCAAGGGCTGTTCATTTCCAAGAGGTATCCAGGCAATCCTCACCAAAGCCCAGTAAGGATGAATAGATAATATGTGTAACTGGTAGATCAAGAACAAGCATTCAAGGTTGATGAAGACCTAATTTCCATTTAAAAATGAAACCAAACCTAATCTGAGGCGTTAAAAACAATAAGAGTGATGCATTAAAGGATATTTATAGGCAATGTGGATCTTTATTCTGGATTGAAGTTTCCCAGGCCCTAGGTGAGGGGGACCTACCTTGTAGCTCAGGAAATGACAGCAAAAGCAGATCCAAATGTCACTGATGCCATGACAGAGTCACCTGTGACTGCCCTTCTCCAACACTGGTTTTTTCTGGATTTCTTATATTAGAACAAAAAACCAGTGAGTGATTACACAGGCATCACTCTGCTATCCCTCCTAGGGGCTGTGTGGGTGATGTGCACCAGGTTTCCACAAGACCCAAATCCTGAGATTGTTTCCAATCTTTTTCCCTCGTGATTGAACTGATTCTGGAGCAAAGCCATTCACTGATCATTGCTGGATTAGTCACTGTGGCTCTGATGTCAGAGGTTGCTTGGGATTAAATTTAATAGAAGACTTGGCTTTTGCAGCATCTTGTTTTTAAGTACTTGGATCCCTGAGTGGTGCCCTATATTTGGGTTAAATACAGACTGCACAGAAGGGTTTGGCACTGGACAAGGTGATCTTTTAAAGCCTGGAGATTCTGGAGCACCATGCAGAGTTGCCCAGGCAGGAAAGGACAGAGAGGACAGTTCTTTATATCCAGAGAGATGATGGGCACAGAGCTGGAGGGATGTGAAGGGGAGCTTTGGAGTCAACCCCTTGAGGAATGTGGCCATGAGCTCAGGTGCCTGCAGATTTAGAGGGCTGCCACACCTGGGGGTTCTTAGATCAGGTGAGCCCTATTCCTGCCCAAACCCTGTCCTAGGCACCAAGCCCTTCTCTGTGTTCAGCCTCTAAACCCGAGTTGCTCCATCAGAGCAGCCACCAGGGAGTTCTGGATATTGGCTGGTGTTTGTCAAGCACTTGAAGATTAAATATGCTGCGTTGTGAACAAGTTTTTGCTTTTCTTGTATTGAGCTGGGATACTGAGGTGATGAGCGTGGTGTAAATATCTGGAGAGAGAAATGCTGAACATAATAATTTGTATTGATCTCAAAAGCTAAAATACCTTTCTATAGCACTCTGCTTTCTTGGTGTGTAGTATGGCCATGTAATAACAGCTTTATAGTTTCACAAAAGGAATCAGCAGGAGGAGGAGTTTATTATTCTAATAAACTAATTTTGGAAAGAATAATTAATTTCATTCAAGGTGAAAACTAATGGTCTAACTTAGTGTGGGATTAACATATTGAGCATTTCTTGGCTCTGCCAAAACAGTGGTTTACAGGCTACAGTGTTTTATTTATAATAACACTGCTTAGAAGATATTTTGGAGTTTGTTTTTGTTTTGTTGGGTTTTTTGGGTTTTTTTTTAAGGCTGGCATCATTAAAAAACAGTCTAAAAACAATAGTCCCTTATCCTTAAGATAAGCTTTTTATAAATGTGATTTTTTTTCCCTAAACAAACAAAGCTCCTTAATTTTAAAGGATTGCAGCTCTCAGATAGCACTGGTATGATTTAATTTGCCACTTGTTATCATTATCTGAGTCATTCCCAGGGAAGAAAACACAGAGAGTACTCCTGGATGTGCTGCAGGAGGACTGATACTGCTCTAGCACACTGTGGTAATGATTCTTGGATGGGTTTGTTCCTTATAGGTTTAGTACAAATAATTCACAAAGTGTTTAGAACACGTAAACCCTTTCAATCTAAAGTGTGTGAACAATTCTACAGTTACTAGTCCCTCTGCTGTTTTTCAGGTTTTATTTATTTTTTAAATCTGTCGCTATCGGAAGTGTGAAATGTATGTTTTGAACTGGCTTAATTAAATGGTCATTCCAAAGCCTTTTGATGAGCTGAAACACGATATTGCAAAGCTGTTCCCACTCTGCCCTGAGAAATGTCAGGATAGGATTTGCCACAAACATTTGGCAATGGGACGGAGATTTCCAGCCCTGCCTGGGATGGAGATACACACTTATTAAGGAGATCCTTATTAAGTATCTTGAAAATCCTCAGGAGTAGTTGGTGTTCCTCACAGAGACACTTTGTCTTGCGCTAGGAGAGCGCTCGCTGAGCAGCTGTGCTCGGATTCCTTTCAGCACAGTTGTGTCTCAGCTCTGCCAGAGGCAGCAAATGATGCTCCACGGCTTGACAAGGCCCTGTCCCGGAGGGATGGAGTTGAGTGAGTGAACTGACAGAGGTTCTAGTTCACAAAATGGGCTGGAATTATTAATTCTGGTAGCGAGAGTGTGAAATACAGAATCTCCGTGTCTGCGGAGAAGAGTGAGGGGCTACCACACCAAACAAGCACCAGTCCCTTCCGAACTGGTTCCAGAAGGAGCAGTACATTTTCTTCATTTAAGTTTTTTTTTTGATGTGTGCTCAAATTATTTAAATGCTGCATGCGAGGCAAAAAACCCCCAACCCCACAAAGAAAACACAATTAAAACATTAATTATTAGTGCTGGGAGTATTTTGAGTCATTTTTGTATTCAATCAGCTGTAATTAAATACTCAGTGAACACAAAATCAGGTCATATATTATGTAAATAGGATGAGACATCCACTAGCTCCAGCAACAAATGCATTGGAGTCCTTAAGGGTACAATTCAGGGATGGACTCTTGGAGCCTAATGGATTCTGTCTGACCCTGATTTTCTTCTGTGCCACATGCCCACCTGAGCAGGGAGCAGATCCCATGGAGGATGTGGCATGTGATTCGTGCTGGGCCACCTGCTGCCTCCTGTGCCTCATGTTCTCACCCAGGTTGAGTTGAGTCCTCCAAAAGGAAAGATTTTCTCCCTGTCCCATGGGGCTCTCTCTGCTGTGACCCAGGTACATGGCTTGAGCACATCCTTTAGACACAAAATGAATTGAGGTATATTAAACAAAAATTAATAGATGCTTGGATGGTTTCACTGAGCGATGCTGGGAGCGCTCGGCACCGCCCAGGATCAAGCCCTCTATTCTCTAACATGACACTTGATAACTCCTGCTTTAGCAGTCTTAATTGCAAATGCCAAACCTGATTTTGTTCCCTTTGGGGATAGTGGAAGCAGTAACAGGTCCGTTATTATTAATCAGAGTGTTTATGTAGCTCTTAAAGAAAGAAATAACAAATACGAAATCAAGCTGCTGGGTTCTGCTCTCTTCTGCCAGGGGCTTGCTGGGGGAAGCAGCATCTCCTGTCAGTCCAAGCTGCTTCATCCTCATGCCCTCCACTCACTGTGTTTGTTGTTCCCATCTCCAGAAGTGGCTCTCAGAGCCCTCCCTTCCTCCTCCAGTCCTTTTTTCCCAACTCTCCAAGTCCAAACATGAACATCATTCCTTTTCCTCCACCCCCCATCTGCTTCCCGTTGAAACAGGCTGCCCAGGGCAGTGGTGGAATCACTGGAAGGGTTCAAAAACCCTGGGGATGTGGCACTTAGAGACATGGTTTGGTGGTGGCCTTGGCGGTGGGAGTGGTTGGACATGATGATCTTGGAGGGATTTTCCACCCTTGATGATTCTGTGATTCCATTTTGTTCCCTTGTGGAAGAGGCTGCAATTCAGTGCAAAGGAGGTGTTGTACATAACATATTCTGTTGGAGTCCTTCAGGTAATAATTCTCTAGTGTGTGCAGTTTGGTGCTGTTTGTATTCTTCAGGTGATGGAAGAATCAAATTGTAGTTGTCTATACTTCGATTTTTTTAAGAGAGTTAATGTCTTTTCTAGCCTCTCTTTCTTCTCTGTCCTCCCTTCCCTCCCACCCCAACCAAAAAAATCTTTATTTTATAGAATTTCTTTTTGTTGCCCACAACTGATTCTTCATAGATCCCTGAAAAAAGCAGGGTGGATTTAAATCAGTAAGAAGATACCAGTCTTGGCACTGGGACTAAGGATAATCCATGGAGAGGTGCAGTGGGAGCTCTGCTGCTCCCAAACCCTGACATGGGGATCCCAGTTAACCCAGAGAAGGGAAATCAGTGAGGACATTTCTGTAAGAGAAGTGCCATGTGGTTTTTATATCCAGGTAGCTTTTTTTCCCTAGCTCTCCATGGTAGGAAAGAACTCATCTGGTCTGTGCATCAGGAATTGATGTGTCTGGAGTCCTCAGGAGAAGAAAGGACAGCAGTATCGGGGCTCTGGGGAAGGGACTTGTGCCTGGGGCCCTTCTCTCACCTCTTGGGACTCTGAAAGCCAAGTTACACAGTTGCCTCCCTTGTTTGCTGTGCCATTTTACCTCTGGAATTGGGGTATAACCCAGTATTTAGGAATGGAAAGCTTATTCCTCTGGTTAAGCTGCCATAAACCTACATGGACCATTGTCTTAGTTTGGAAAAGACAGGCGTCTGCCAGGGAAAGCCAGAGCTTCCCTTGGAATGGAGAATGCAAACCCCCTCCCTCTGAATTATTATAATTTTGAAATGAAGGGGCTTTCAGGCAAAGATAGGGGAATAGGAATAGCAGTTCTTTCCTAGGAATATTAAAAATAAAAATATAGTAGCACAAACAAAAAAGAAAACACTGACAGAGTCAGAATGCAACCTGACACCCTGTTGGTGCAACCCAAGACAACCTTCAGGGCTGATGGTTGGTGGATTGCAAATGTGGGCAGCTGGTAGGAGCTGCTGACCTCAGGAGTGGGATCTCAGGCACCATGTGCTCACAGTAACTGTGGAGGAAAAATGAGGCAGAGTGGCCATTCTGAGGCCCTGATATTTCACTTTCAAACTTCTTTCTAGCTGGGAGGGTCAGGCTTGGCTGCTCTCAGCTCCATCCTGTCAGGAGGCATGGATTCAGCTTATCAAGCAGTGCTGGGCTTGCTAAGTGCTTGGCAGACATTATAGAAAAGCGAGATGCTATTCATGCTGCAGTGGATAAGGAGTTGGAAGGCTTTGGTTTGAGATTGCGAGAGGCTGAGAGGAAAATTGAAGTCATGGAGATAATGATCATTGGACCTAATGCTGCTCTTGCTGAGAATGCCAAAGGCCAGGTTGTAAGGCGTGCAGAAGTCCAGTTGATCATCTGGAAAATAAGTGCAGATTGAGTATTATCATCTTGGTGGGAGAATCTTGTGAATATATTGTTGGAGAAGCTCAGAGATTCATGTGCTGGTTGCAGGGTGCTGGTTGAGTGGCAGAAATGTGAGGTGGAATTTTTCAAGTGCTTCAGTCTGTCGTAAGGGCATCCTGTTAGTGAAATGTCAAGCTGCTAAGCACTGATTTCCCAGGACAATAAACCAGTGAATATTACTGCTAATATTATTATGACACAGTGACTTGAAACTGGTGCTTATGATGCAACTCCAATAACAACAGAAATCTGTGGGGTTTTTTTTTTTTCACTAACTGTTGGGTGATTGTTCAGTCTAAAATATCAGGGGGTAATTTTAATGCTCTGTGACTTTTCTGTGTCATTTGGATTTGGCCTTTTCTCATATATCCTAAAAAATAGTTCAATTTGGTGACACTGAAAATCATCCAGAGTGTTCTGCCTTCTTATTGCCAATGGGTTGTAATTTAATAAAAACAACTTGCTACTTACAGAAAAATCAGCAGAGAGAGACATCTGGGCTGGAGTTGCTGCCATAGGCCTACAGCTTCTCTTTCCTTCTTTTTCTGAAGAGGAGAATGAGATTTTAGTTTAAACTGTTTTTACCCAGCACACTGTGTGCCAATAGGCAGTGAATAGATACCATCTCCTCAGATGTGCACACAATCAGATTTTAACCTCCAGCACTAGAGGTTCTGTGTGCAGCTGCTGACAGAAGATTTTATTTGCCTGACAGAGGTCCCTGTGGACAGAGAAATTGTTCCCCACCGACAAGAGTGGTCCTTCAGCATGTTTTTGGATTGTCTTCCTTCAGAATTCTTCCTTCTTAAAGGTCGACTGATTTCCTTCAAACTATTAAACATCCTCTATTAAGGAAAAATAAAACAATTGTGCTGTAGATATTATGAAAATTACCATTCTGACCTTTTTCTCTGCATTTCTGCAGTTTCCTCTCCATGGGACAGCAGTGATGTGTCCCACAGCCCTGGGCTGGGAGCCTGTGGGGAGGGCACACACGGTGGTGGTGGTTGTGCCTGCCTGTGGTGTTACACTTGCTTGGGAGGAGTGTAAAAAGGGATAAATGGTTAAATGCATTAACCATTCACTTTTGGCCTGTGTGTGTGCCTGGTACTGGTTGTTCCTTGCCAGAAGTGTGGTGGTGTCGTGGCTGCATTGGGTTCATTTCCTGTGCAAGAGGACCAGGAATTGCTTCCCTTGGTTCTTTGGGAAAGCAGTTGTGCACAGTGAAGGCTTGTTGTGATCCTGGGCCCAACCTCCTCAGAGTGACTGGGATTTCAAACTTTGTTTTGCTAATCTGAGAGTGGATGGATGCTGGGAGTTTTTCTGTGGCCTGGGGCTTTCTGTAGTGAAAGAGAAATTGGAAACCAGGGGTTATGTTATAGGCACAGGATAATTTAACATTATGCAAGGTCAAGCTGAACCTTTCTTAACCCCTAACTGTTATTATGGTATACTTCTACCTGAAATCCTCATGAAGTGGGTGGAGTTTATTGCTTGTGAGGGTCTTGGTGTCTGTGACACAGTGTGCACATTTTGGGGTGAATTCTGTGAGAATATGTCTTGGATTATTGCCTCTTGGGTTACTCTGGAGGTGGTCAGCAGCGTCCCTGTGGTATTTATTGCTATCTCTGTTGTGGTGTGCAATGAGAGGACACATGGACCAGCTCCTCTCTTAGCCAGGAAGATGCTTTGGGAGTGCCCATGGCATTTTCATGAGCTGGTTGGTGCCACCCTCACTGCTGTCTGTGGCACATCCTTGGCTTCTGGGAGATGGGACAGCCTGGCCAAACAGCTGGGAGACAGGAGGAAGAGGAAGCAGGGCAATTAACTCATCTCCAAAAGGACAAAACGTTTGTTGTGCTAAAAAAATGCAGCCACAGCACTGATCCCACGTCTCACAGCAGTGGCACAGAGCTGTTTCAGGAGGCTGGATGGAGGGGCAGCTCTGCTGGGAGAGCTGTGGTGGCCAAAAGTGTGCCAAGGGTCCGTGGAGAACAGTGGACAGGAGCATCAGCAAGGTGGGGTCTCAAGGTAGGGCCTGGGGGCTGTCACCCCAGGGAAGGCTGTGGAGGTGACTTCAGTGTGGGAATCACCCCATTTTTGAGGAGCGGGGTGTTGTTTCACACCAGGGAGATGTGAACAGAGTTCAGGGACCCACTGGTGTGTGGAGGTGCCCATCACCCTGACCTCTGGGCTGTGAATTTGACACAGGGCTGTGCAAGGACTGCTGTACAAAAGCCTTGGAGTACTTTTTCTTTTCAAGCAGCTGCTTGTAGGACCCAAGGGGCTGTGAGGGAACAAAACACCCCCAGCACTTTGTTCCAAAACTGCACTCGCAGCAAAGTTTCCTTTTTTCAGTTCCTTACCACTTTTGGTTTAACTCCTGTGCTTTCCTGTGCTGGACTAACAAGTGGGGGAATACGCTTCCATGTGCTGCTTAAAATGTGATTTTTGATTACCTGGGAGAGATTGCTTAGGAAATCTCTGGGCTTTGTTGCACTGCACATGCTCCGATCACATTTACAAGCAAGCCACACACTGGGACAGAACTAGGTCACTGGAAGACTCCTTACTGGACACATGTTTAGCTTTCCTAATTCACCCCCTATATTAAGCAGCATAATTGGGATTTTAGGGGTAGCTGAGTCTTGCTGACCATAGCTAATTTTTATTGTGGGTCCATCAGAAGGTTGGATTTTAGAGGCACAAAATGAGAGGTTTTGGTACATGGGAGAAAGTGGGATATTTTGTCTTTGACTCGCAGTGGGAGGTCACAGCCTTTTGTGCTGGCAGCTCTGAAACCAGCACAAACTGGGGTGATTAGCTCCCTTTTCTAATGAGTACACAAAGCTGATTGTGAATGAGCCAGTGGGTTCATTGTGCACCCTTGGCCTGTGTTTAATCCTTTATGTGAGACCCCCTTTTACACAGGGACAGCAATTGGAATCCAATTTACACCAGGGCTCAGCATTAAATCTCCTTACTCCAGCGATGCTGGCTAATCAATGGAATTGAAATTCCGGTGCCATCAGGAGCCTCCTCCCTCCAGTTCTGCCACTCTTTTCTGCTGTGCTGCGTTTTTAGGAGAGATGAAGCCCTTTAAGTGGGAAACACTTTGTCTCCCTAATACAAGAATAAACAATGTCTCGCTTCGTGGCAAAACACATCGCAGTGCTGTGTAACAAGCAGCAGAGATCTTAAAAGTCCATCAAGAGATGTTATGGTAATTTCACAAGAACGACCACCTTGCTTTTAGTGAGAATTATCTAAATATGAAGATAAAAGGGAGAAGAAAGGGAGCTTGACGTGTAGAGAGAACACATGAAAGGTTCCGGGAGAGGCTTTTGGTGCTGCACAGAAATATTTTGCAGCTGAGTTTTCTGGCAAGCACCTGAATAGCAGGAAGAGTTCCTGCCTGCCTGGTTTTCACTTTAACAAGCAGGAGCTGTTAAATCAGTTTTGGGGGATATCAGAGATCAGTAAGTTACAAAGAGGAGACTTCAATCAGCCCCTCCCAACAACTTTAGGAACTGTGGGATTACAGCTGAAGGAACTTCCCCCTTGTTGCACTTGAGTCAGGAGAAGATAAACCAAATTTTTTAGGAGAGTCAGTGTTTGTGCACCTGCATGTGATGGGGAAGAGTGATTTCAGAAGTGCTGAATGCCTGGAAACAAAGCAGATGAAATATCTCATCTGGGTAGGCTATAAATGGGAATGCCATGCATTGTGGCTTGCTCCTGGAAATTTTGGCTGATTATGGCTTTTGAAAGCCGGCCCACTTTGTGCCATGGAACAACTCAGCTCAGGAGCTGCTCAGTTCTCATCCCCATCCCTTACTTCTGGTGCCTGCAGCCCCTTGAAATATTCATTCTGCCTTTTATTCCTCAGTGCTGTTTAATACCCCAGGCAGAACAGTGACCTGGACGGTTTGTATTCAGTTACAGCCATTGTTGTGGGACAAGCTGGTATCTGGAAAGCTGACACTGGTCTGGAAATTAATGAGTATATATTCCCATTGCAACCTGTGTGCCAGGTGTATTTATTTAAAAAGTCATGAAGCAGCCTCCCCAAAATGAGGGGATACTTTTTACACAACTCCCTGAGTTTGCTCTTTGTCTCTCACCTCCTTTCTGAGCTGTTGGGATGCACATTGGTTGCTTTTGGGGTGGCCACGCTGATAAATTGTGTTGCTTATCTCCCTCCACTTTGGCTGTATTGGTGCCCTTTTCTCTCTGTGCTGTCTGGATGGAGCTGTTGTGTTGTTTTATGAACAAGGCAGATTCAAAGGCCTTGAGAAGTACAAAATGTGCCTGCCTGGTTTATGGCCATCAGACTTGATCCTGATCTCGATGGCCATCAGCAATGATGACTTGTCTTCAGTGGTTCACACTTATTTCCACACATAAATATAAAATAAATTTAAAACCACCCCAGACCGAGCCCCCACAAATATGTTTCGAGCTGCAGCTCCCATTCAGAGATGCCACTTGCCCATCCACAAGCCTCTGAAGATTGCCTGGAGTGATGAGGAGGTAATCATTGCATAATAGCCCCAAGTTTTAAAGCACTGGATTTTTTCAGTGGGCAGGATCTTGGCCATTGATGCAGTTGTGGAAAGCCTGGTTAAGTTTTCAGGCAGAGCTGATCTGCCAGCCTTTAAGGTGAGAGTATTTCATGTTTTTATTTTGTATAAACCCAGCAGTCTGAATTAAGGGCAAATGCCCTGAAGTGTGCAACTGAGCCTGTTTTAATAACTGAAATATTTGGGGCCGTTTGATTTGGTGAGCACTTTTTTCTGTGGAAAAAAAGGAGCAAGCTGAGCTCCAGCATTTTGCAGGGAACAATATTTTGTGGCGAGAGAACACTGATCTTATTTGGCAGAAAATAAATGGATGTTTGTATTATGACGCCTATTCAAGTACTTTCTTTTATGTATGTGCAGGATGCTCTGTCCTGAAATCAGATCTCGTCTGACTGATACATTTTAAGGAGGGTGATCCTGACTCTTTCACAACTTCCAAGTGTAGATGTGTTAATGTTTTGCCCAGCACATTATTTCTAACAGGCTGAACCTTTATTGTGTTTTCGCAGTTTGGGTTTAGGTTTAACTCGAGGCTTTTCATAGCTATTTAATTCCTCATAATTTCTGACATCCTGGTAGCCTCACGGCTCCCCCAAGATTGCAGAGACTATGACAAACACCCAGCCTCCCTGGCTTTATTTTTTTAAGGATCTTCCTTTCTCTCCCCCAACCTCCCAGCTCCCAAATCTGAGCCCCAGGGGAAAATCGGAAGTTGCTTCCTCAGACCTGTCAACTCCTGTGCTTTCAGAGTGAGCCTAATGATGTTGAGCCCTATATGATTCTTTCACACTTGTCTACTTCAGTCTCACACTGCAAGACAAGCAGTGGCTGTGCAGAGGGAGGGGATGAAAGTCCTGCTACGGTGGAAATCTGCAAAACATATGCACTGGCTGTGAAGGAAATTTGGGATCAGATGCAAATCCTGTGTCTAGCATAGCCAGTTGGGTTGTGGGTTTGGTTGGGTTTTTTTGCCCCTGCAGTTTAATATGATTTTTGTCTTGCTGCATAGGAAACCAAATCAGGTTTTGGAGGGACACAGGGAGGGATCAGAGTGAAGAATAATGCTGAGTGTCTCCCATCTGCCTGATGGTATGTAGGTGGGAGTAAATAGCAGGATTTGACTGTGGAGAGAAGAGAAATAGTAGTGAAATTGAGTACAGAGGTAGTCACAAGCCTAATGTTTCAGAGATTGACCCTCTCTGTCTTTTTTAATGAATTATGAGACCACTTGTCCTCAGGACATTTTGTGCCTGGAGGCTCCATATAAAAATCCTGGGCTGGCATTAAGAGACTCATGCAGGCCTCTTTAACCAGAGCATGCAGGCCACCCTGTCCCCTGTGATTTTCCTCACTGCAGATGGACAGGCAATGCCACCAGGGTGAATTTTGGGAGCAGCTGGTGTGCGGCATCATCAGACTGCTCGGACTCCATAGTGTGAAGTCATCCCTTTTTTCTCTGTGTTTGCTTTTCAGCTTAATCTCTGAGCAGTTTCCTCTACTTCCATTTTTCTGGTGAGTCACAGAGGAGAGGAGAAACAGGCTAAACACAGATGGAAATGAAAAATCTGGATCCCTGAGCCTGCTGCCTCAGTTTCTCTCCAGAGTGCACTCTTTGCAGATAGTGTTTGGAAAATGGTGTGTGGGTGATGCAAACACCCCCAAAATCATGTGGAGACAGGGCTTGTTTCCCCCTTTGCTGTTAGATTGGTTTTATACACCATGTAAATCAGATTTATGTTGTGTGTGAGCAGTGTGGCTGCCTCTTTTCTCTTATCCAATGGGGTTTTTTGCTCCTTGTGGTTGTTTACCAGTTGGTTTTGTACAGGGCTCTGGTTTTGGTGTGCCAGAAACATACTTGAAGCCATGCAGGCAAATGCTGAACTTCTCCTCCCCTATAAGACTCTGCAAGGCACAGTGGAGATCCCTCCCTTGTATGGGACTGAGTGACCGTCCTTGAAATAGGTGGAGAAAAATGGGGTGGAAGGAGAGAAAAAAAGAAGTGGGGTATGGCAATCTTACTAAATTTTTACTGCTTTATCTCTACCTTTCTCATTTCTAAATAGGCTTGGGTCTTTTTGACTTATCACTCTTTGTAAAGGGGTCCCCTGTCCAAACCCAGGCTCTGCTGAATTGCACCTTTCCACATACACACACAGCTGCAGCTCAACATTACTTGGGCTTGTTTTTGTTGGATTTTTTTTGGAGACTGTTTTGCCAGCAAAGGCTGATGTCACATCTCTGGGTAGTTAAAGAGCAAATTCAAGCAGCACTGGTGGTGGAGAACCTGTGGAAGTGCTGCTGCCAGTCAGGTTCTCAGGGAATGCTGGCCTTTGCCCAGCGGTCAGGCGGGTGATTTACTGAGTGCTTTTCCCTTTGCTGTGCAGCAGCCAGAATGGCTTTGTGGAGTTTCTAAATATTTTTTAATGTTTTTTTAAAGGCCTCTGTGGTTGGGCATTTGAGTTTCTTCATGGTTTGTCACTTGGGCAGTGTTGAAAATGACAGTTTTTAGTTGCAGGTTTAAGGGTTGTGATAGCAAGTTTGAATTCCAGCGTCGGGAATGAGGCTTTGCAAGAGGCAGATTTATAAATCAAGGGGGAGCAGAGGAAATGGGAGCTTTTGTGAGGCTCTGCCATGGAGCTGAGGGTGTTCAGCTTCTTGGCTGGAAGTTCCTGAGGAATCAGCAGTGAAGGACAAAGGTATGTTCTCAGGAACAGTGTGGCTGTGTCCCCCTGTCTGAGGTGACATTTGTCCCCTCCAGCTGGGTTCCTGCCTTCAGGGCTTCCTCCTGCCCTCTTCATGCAGCAGACACTCGATTGCAACTGGGCTAAACACAAAATTTACCAGTATTTTCAAGTCAAAATGTCTATCAGTTGCTATTTTTTGTGTCTGTCCCCTCATTTCTTTTAGCAGCCCCTCTTTGGGCCTTGAAAGCTGCAAGTGTTCTCCATTCCAAACTACTACTGTGTCCTCTGGCAGCTGAGACACCTGTGTCAGAGACACATCAGGCTTGTACCTAGGAAAACAGGGAAGAAGCAGCAGGTTTAGAAGTGTTTGCATTGATGCACTGTCCTGAAGACTTCCTAAAAGCTGTGCTGAGGGCAGATCTCCCTGTCCAGAGCGGTGTTGTTACCCTGGGATGGGGTTGGGCACTCCAGAGGTGTTTGGAGCTGTCAGTCCCAGTCTGTTAACCCAATATTGTGTTACTACATACCTGCACCAGTGACTGCTTTTAATCAATATGCATGATGCTGAACATGAAATCCAGAGAAATCCCCCAGGGATGTTTTCTTTTTTTGACTGTTCTGAAATCCCGTTCGAGCACATTCAAGTTACTCATCCAACATCTGCTTGCTTTTCTTTTCTGAATCAGCACTGATTCAGAGGTAAACTTTTAGGGTTAACCTTTGCCAGCTCTCCCCTGAATACCCAGTGATACGGAGGGAGCACAGGAGCGTGCTCAGATGGTTTTAATCCACTCCAGTGATGGCAGGAGGCAGCTGCCACCTGCAGACTGGCGCTCCCAGGGTGACCCTGGCATTCGGGCCGTGCCTAAAAGGTTCTCCATGAACCCTGAAAAATGGGTTCACTGAGTTTTTATTATTATGATTATTCTAATATTTATTTTTTTTTTTTTGTCCTTTTAATCCTTTGTGTACAACAGCTTGATTTTGGGGTTGGTGGCACTGGAGGGAGGGACGGTTGGTGAGAAAGGAGAGTAGACGTGGCTGGTGCAGTGGTGCCTTAGGAAGGCTGACCTGAGACAGAGGCTGGCCAGAGCTGGAGAATAAAGTAGATATTTATTAAAAGACTTCCAGGGCCCACCCTGGGCATTACAGGAGCCTGACCAAGGCTGCACCCAGGGTGGGTTAGGAATGGCCACACAAAATGGCTGCCCCATCACAAGATTTTACATTTTTATCAGTTTTGGTCCATTTGCATATTGGGGTTTAATTGTCCAATTACAGCTTCAGGTTATGAGGCCTCATTTTTCTTGTTCTTCCCTTCAGTCCACTATTGTTTATGCTTTTTGGGCTGAAAGTTGTTCTTAGTCCTCAGCAGGAAAAGATTGTTTTGTCTACTTGTTCTATGAAGAGAGCTTACTAGCACTTAATGTGAGGCTCAGAACTACATCCTTAGGCGTCACAAAATCTAAAACTATGAAAGTTAAAATCTAAGGCATCAGCAGGAGCTCTCGGAAGCTGCAGTGGAGCTGGGAGTTGTGTGGGGCAATGCTTGCTGCTGCCATCACTCAGGGGCATTTTCCTGAGGTTCAGCACAGCAGCCATGAGGAAAAAGCTGACTGTCATCAGCTGATGATTCTGATCATCGTTAACTTGGCCTTCTGCACCTTCACTCTTTTAGGTGTATTTGGAGAATTCATTCTCTGGCAGGATGCTGTTGCTTTATTGAGCAGTTATCTCTGCTTGCCCTGGTTAGTCACTGGAAACCAGCTGCTGTGTTTGGTTCTAACCTGGTGCTAATCTGCTGCTCCTTTTAACAATATTGGTCACAACAAATAAATGCTCTGCTGGTCTGAATGACCCTTCCATCCTGTGGTGCTCTCCTGAAGGTTGATTTGTAGCTTTTGATTTCCGTCCCAGCGCAGCCCTTCCCCAGGATTTGAGCAGACAGGTTGTTGTTGGCATAAATTTGGCAAGTTTCAGTGTGAAGGACGAGAGTGTGGAGCAGGCTGGGAGGAAGGGAACACCTGAACTGTTATTTTAGGTGGCTCATTGTTTCTAACCAGTGTGCCTTTGTTGCTCCAAGCCCCATCCAACCTGGCCTTGGATACTTCAGGGATGGGGCTTTTCTGGGCACCCTGTGCCAGGGCCTCACCACCCTCACAGGGAAGACTTTCATCCCAGTACCCCATCCATCCCTGCCCTCTGGCAGCGGGAAGCCATTCCCCCTTATCCTGTCACTCCATCCCTTGTCCAAAGTCCCTCTCCAGCTCTCTTGGAGCTCCTTTAGGCACTGGAAGGAGCTCTTAGGTCTCCCTGGAGCCTTCTTTCAGGGGAGGATGGAATTTGCCCTTTGTTTCAATGGTAGTTAATATTAAAATTAATTCTTATTTTGTGTCCTTTGTTTTTGGCCACCACCATGTGATTTTTTGTTGGGTTTTTTTTTCCTATTGCAAATTAAACATGAGACATTGTGGTGGGTTGCAGACTCAAGGGATTAATTCCGCAATTTCCAGCCCGACGTTCTTTTGTCCTGGAATGAAAATGGTCGTCTTAGGTAATGGCTATTTTTACACAGCCATTTGTTCACTGAGAACTGGGTTGAGACCTCCAGTAGTGTATCATTGACTGCTGAACAGGCACCGTGCAGTGCAGATCACTTCTGAGCTTGGCTACACCCTCACCCGAGATGGAAAAGCTGCTCCGAAAAACCACCTCGTATGGTCTCACCCCACTCAAGGCTCCCCTTTCAGTCCTGT
>VWYO01016085.1:40085-58425 GCA_013400275.1 Rhadina sibilatrix | reverse complement strand
GGCGGTGGGATCAGGAAATCTTCATTGTAGGTGACAGACAGAAATAATGATGTGCAAGGTTGTGCTTTTTTGTTTGTGGGAAAAAAAAAAAAAAGAAAAAGAAAAGCACGAAATGTTACTGCAATGTTACCACATCTTGTGGTGCGCTGGAAGGACCACACTGCTTGGGGTGTCTGAGCTGTATGGAGGGATGACAGAGCTGGCTGGTTTCTCTCCTCCAGCAGCATATTTAGGCTGGGAAGGCACAGCTTCAGGTGTTCTAGGATTTTTGGGTTGTTTGTGTGTCGCAGAAGTTTGACCCTTCTGAGCCCATGCCAGCAGCCGAGGTGACCTGTCCCTGCACTGCTCCTTGCTGTGTGATATTCCAGAGTCTCCCAAAGCCATCACTGTGTCCACCACTATTCCAGAGTCTCCCAAAGGCATCACTAAAAAACCCCTTGAAGAACTTGAAGATGCTTCTGCATCTCATTTTCTTTGAAGCCCATCTCCCTGTGGTTCTGGTGAGGACGCTGTGCGAAGATGCTGAGGAGGGCTTTTTGTCATCTGCTGGTGGCATGTGGGCTCCTGGTCCTCTGAGTGAGGAGGGGATGCTGCTGTGCTTTCTAAAGAGAAATTTCATCTTCATAGGTGCTGAAGAGGCTTCCCAAGTGTGTTTGTGGTTAATCCCCAGCCCAGGGGTGTTGCCTTTACCTTAGAAAAGAGGAAACTGAGGCAGAGACTCACAGAGTGCAGAGGCACATTTAGAACCCTGATGGTTTCACTGCAGATCAGCTTGGTTGGGCCAGACTTCCTCCAAATTAAACTATTAAAAAGCTAATGGTGAAAATATTGGAGCAAGGCAAGCTCAACATGCAGAGTGGAAAGTAAAATACTGTAAACTATGGGGTTTTAGTCCCCATACAGTGGAGATGAAGGCAGTTATTTCTTAGGAATTATTTTATTTAGTTAACACCAAATAAATGCCATTGTTGCTTTTGCAAAGCTTTTTTCTTTTTTTCTTTTTTTCTTTTTTTTCCTTTTTTTTTTTCCCTTAATAAGCCCAGGCAAACAGCTTGGACATTGCCCTGGTGCTGAATTGGCTCATGCATCACAGTGCTGGGAAGTTTGTATTAATCAGCACTCTGCAGTCAGTGTATTGTTGCTTCATTAACCTACTTGTTTTTAAGTATCTGTAAATCACAAAGAGGGGAAGTCCTGCTGCTTGCTGAGAAAGCAGCCCTGTTTGCAGCATCTCTCCTCTCTGAAGCACATTTCTGGTTTGCACTTAGGTTTTGGGGGCTTTTTTTTCCCTGTTTTTCTCACCTGTGAAATTTATGGTGTAGCCTAGAAGGACGTTTTGGATGTGTATATCCAAAATTGCAAGTGCTGTTGCTTTTAACATCCAGGCTCCCTGGGGATATTTGGTTCTGGAATACATCTATTCTCCAAGTGTTATTTCACTGCTCACAATGTCACAGCTAAGGTCTTGTTGTTCAGTAGGTACATTTTATTTGTCAGGATGCTGTATCTTCCTAAAGAGGCAGGGAACCGCAATAAAAAATGATTTATTTTCCTTTTTAAGTGAATCATCACAAGAGTTGTTAAAGGACTCTCATAAATTTTGTTATTAGAGGGCTGGTTCCAGGGTCTAGAGGAGGAGAAAATGTTGGTGTCAGGTTGTACAATCTAACAGTGATTATGTGTTAATATTTCCCTGGCTAACAGAGATGCTCTTCAGTGTCCTCTGCTTCTGAAGAGGACTTTGAGGGCATGGGAAGAAATAAGGAAAAGTTGTTTGTGCTGCTGATGCTGAAGTTTGTGCATTGGTGACTGCAAATCCGTGAAATCATGAAGTGGTGGAGTGAACCCGAAACTCATCACTGCTCTCTTGGCTTTTAATCAGAGATTTACAGAATGAGTTGGGTTGGAAGGGACCTTAAAGATCATCCAGTGAGACTCCCAGCCATGGGCAGGGACACCTCCCACTGTCCCAGGCTGCTCCCAGCCCCAATGTCCAGCCTGGCCTTGGGCACTGCCAGGGATCCAGGGGCAGCCACAGCTTCTCTGGGCACCCTGTGCCAGGGCCTGCCCACCCTGCCAGGGAACAGTTCCTGCCCAAAATCCCATCCATCCCCGCCCTCTGGCAAGTGAGAAGCCACTCCCTGTATCCTTTCTCTCCATCCCTTGTCCCAAATCCCACTCCAGCTCTCCTGAAGTCCCTTTGAAGGCACCTTTTCTTCACCTTTTCTTTGGGATGAACCATCCCAACTCCCTCAGCCTTTCCTCATGGCAGAGGTTCTCCATCTCTTCTCTGGTGGTATCTGAGCAGCTCTTTGGACCATTCTCTGGACAGGACAGGAGGTCTCAGAGGTGCCCCTTGCACAGCCCTGTGTTGCACCTCCAGAACTGGAGTGTGGAGCAAACAACTCCAGGAGCTGCTTCTGCTTTCCCATTTTTTTCTTGGAATTGCAGTGTCAAGTTGTAACAGAGGAGAGGCTGTTTTCTGTCCTCTCTCAAGTATTCTGTCAGTGTCTCTGCTATTGTTGTTGTCAGTGCCAGGGCTGTTGAAATCACTGTTGTTTAACTCTGCAGCTCAGAGTGAGGGCACAGGGCTCCTCCGTGCAGCCGAACCCCAGCCGTGACTCATGTTGGTAATTTGGAATTGCAGGCACTGAATGTGCAACTTGCTTTCCTTTGCCACGAGGCCTATTATGCAACAGGAACTGACAAGTACATTTCTGAACGTTTTCACTTACTCCACAGAAGCATCGGTTCTGAGATTTGGAGAGCGTTCTAATTGAGTGATATTCTCTAGAAGAATCAAATACATATTAACAATTTTTTTTAAATGTAACAAAGAATAATTGAACTTCAATAGTATCTGATTACATTTGGTGTGTTTCAAAGATCCATTTTTTTTTCTTACTGATTTCAATTGCAATTGCATTTCTATATTTGTATTTTCCTGCCTTGTGGAAAGCACCCACATGCAGTATTGGCACTCCAGTGCCTGACTTCTGGATGAAGGACTTAATCAAAGTACATCTGGATGATTTTTGTGAGGTGCCAGCCAAGGATAATCATCATTTTTGTTGCTGTTTACCAGCCTGTCCTACCTGTTGTGAAATGGAACATAATCTGTAAACACACACTCTGGGTTTTAAAGTTCTCTTCCCCGAATTCAGAAAGCATGTAACACTTCCTTTAGATTAATATTTAGACCAAATTTATTAACTGAGCGTGATTTTTCTTTTAAATTAATTTATCAGTCTCTTTCCTCGTGCTGCTAAAAGAGACAAAAGCAAATCTGTCTCTCTTATTTAGATTTATTTCTCAGACATATTTTCCCATTTGTGTGGATAAATGCTGGTCTGACTTCGTCACCATTTTTAGATGTTCTGCAGTGCCGAACACAAAATATGAGCTGTCTTTTTCAGAAATAGTCCTCAAAACACTCTGTACTCGTAACCCATTTGTACAGCTGGGTGAGCGGATGCACCCAGAGCTTCCAGCTTGCCCTAGTTGAGCAGAAGCTGCTAAGCCCTGGCAGTGCCAACAGGTTTCATGGCTCAGAGAGAAGAAACTCTGGATGAGCTTTCAGGAGATGGATCTGGCTCTCTGGAGGTTGATCCCGCTGCTGTGAGCGTGGATTGGGCTGTTGGTTCTTCCCTGCCAGTGCTGCCTGGGGGAGGCACGGAGCTGGAGATGCCTGGCTGGATGTGGTGGGAAACCCAGCCCAGCCTCATGCCCATCACTGCTCAGGTGTCCTCCTTACCCCCTTTTTCTCAGGTTTTTACCTCCTCATCCCTCCTGGGGAACCCTTGCCCCATGTGCCTTCTCCACCCGTGAGCTGCAGGGGGAAATTTGAAAACATGAAATGAGGCACTTTCTGGGTTTCCAGGTGTTTGTTTAGATGAGAATGGGTTTGTTTAGATGAGAATGGTGTGTGGGGGAGCTTCATCTGTGCTTTTTACAAGGCAGAATGACCACAGTGCCAGGTCTCTTCTGGCTCAGTGGCCCCACTTTCCACATCCTGCATCAAACCATATGTTATTTTGGGCTGATTGATACATAAAACTTGTGGTTAATGCCATAAGTCTAAATAAATCTAACAATGTATATGTTGCCTTTTGTTGTCAGTACTTAAAAATAAACAAGCAGCATCCCCTGCTCCCTAAACCCAGTGGAACTGGGGATGAAATGCATTTGGTGCTTGGGGATTGTCTGCTGGAGGTGCTGCAACTCCTGCCCAGCCCTTGTGGGGCTGAGCCCAAAAATCTCCAGGATGTGCAGGGAGCTGCTTTTGATGGATCAGGTCTCAGAAGGCACAATCCCTGACTTGTCAGGAAGGGGACAGCTCATCATTAGCCAGTTTGGTCACACATGTTAAGGTGTTTGATCAAGTGGAGCCCAAGGTAAGACGTGGAGGGACACATAAAGTGCATTTTGTTAATGCCACACACTGAGGTGTCTCCCTGCAACCCAGTGCAAACATCTCATCGCTCCTGTTTTATCCTCCTCTCCTGCAATGTGCTCGGCTTAAGTGGAAGCAGCTGCCTCCTGCACAGGGAAAAGGAGGCAGACCCTCCTCTCAGCCCCCCCAGCCCCTGCCTTCAATTAGCTGCTGGTTTGCCTGGAGTGCTGCAGTGTGACCACTCCTACTGTCAGAGCCAGGAGGAAAAATGCAGCACAGTAATGAATTTGTAACTAGAGAGTGGGGCTAACGAGTGTCCTCAGCTCAGGAATGCAGTGGGGATATATTAAGCCAGGTGTATGGAGGGGAGGGGAAAAAAAAAAGGCATCTCCAGGCTGGATTTTATAATTAGGGCACATGGTGTAACTCTTTTGTTTTGCAGAAGCCAGCTTTATTAATTGATGTAGAACGTTGCTGTGTACTATTCATTGTTTGATTAAAATGCCTGTATAAATAATTAGGCCTCTCCTGTTTGTTTTATTTTTTTGCACCCAATTTACATTTTCGTACGGAACAAAAAAAAAAATGAATTAGCACAAACGCGTTCATTCCTCAAATATCCCAACCTGTAGCTGCTCTCCCCCCACTGCAGTAATGACGTGACCTTTGTGCCATGCTGGCTCAGCCCTCAGGAACTCTGTTCTCTTTGGAGGAGCCGTGGTGGTCCTCCCTCCTTTGTGTGTGTGCTGCGGGGGGCTGTGGGGCTCGGAATCCCTCTGGAAAACACAAATAAACGCGGATATTCAGGCGCTGCTGGAAGCAGCAGGTCAGCTGTGTCTGGTGGTATTTTGCTGGAGAAAAGGAGAGTTTCAGGCAGGCTGGGGTTTGTTGTCTCTGTCTCCTTCCATGGCTGTGGAACAGGGTGAAAATGCTGCTGTTTGTGCAGCAGCTGGAGGAGCTGCCGTACATCTGGAGCCAGGGTGGTGAGGGCCGTTCGAAACTGTGTTATTGTTATCAGGGCCTGCCTTTCTGTGGTAATAGATGAAAAATCTGCCTGTCTGCAGTACCTCTGAGCAGCCTGTACATCATCTTCGTGCTGGGAAGAGTTTGCTGTGTGAGCTGGTGCTGCTAATTCCTGTGCATCCTTTGACTTTTCCTTGGGAAAATCGTTGAGGAGCAATGCCAGAGGTGGTCATCATTATTCCCTCATTGTTGCCCGGACTGTGGTGGTCTCCCCCTTGCCCCTCTGGAGTCCAGCAAGCCAAGGGCTTGGTGGAGATGGCTCAGATGGGGCACTTTCACAGGTTGTTCTCCACTTGGCAGCATTTGCAAAGTGGCCTGAGGGGGTCAGTGGTGATGCCTATGGACTGGTGCCCCTTAAAATGTCCTTTACAACCTAAGGCCTGAAAATCAGTGCCCTAAACCATAATCTCTTATATTTGCCTGTTTGTAAAGGCAAAATTAAGCAGAAAATACTGGTTCATGAACAGTGCCTAGAGTGGTTGTGCGTGGCCAGGGCATCACACCCAAAACTATCCCTGCACAAACAGCAGTTCTAGTAGAAAATGAGAAGAATTTGGGTTTTTTTCACCTGTTTTCCTACCCCTCGATCTCTCCCTGGTCTGCAGGTTGCATGGACTGTCCCATGGGTAGGGAGAGGCTGTCAAAGGAGCTTTCCTTTGGCAGGATGTGGCTGGTCCTTGCCCTGGCATGGCTCAGCCAGGAGCACGAGCTTCCTGAAGTTTTTCCAGGCGTGGATCGATCCGTGAGCACAGTTTAACAGCAGCTGCAACAAAAACCAGGGGGAGAGAGAGAGAGAGAGCGAGCTCCGTGCAGCTGATCCCCGGGGAGAAGCAGAGAATTGTCACTGTAATAAGAGAGACTCAGGCAGGAGTGAGTCTCTCTCCCCAGGAAAGGAAGAAGCGGGGACTGTCTGGCTGAGGCAGAGCTGTGAAGTGCTGCTCTTCATCCTGCAGCTCTGCAGCCAGCCCCTGCTGCATTCCCACTGCGACCTTCCTGCTTTGCAGGGAGTGGTGGTATCACCCCCTGGAAAGGCCACAATGGGGCAGGAGGCTCCTGCCTGGGGCTCTGTGATGCTGGTGACGCTAATGTGACAATGGGTCACTTGGCAGTCACACACTGGGGTTGACCCCACTGTTCGGTGCCCCAGCTCTGAGGCAGGAGTGGTTTGATTTGGGGCTTGCTCCACGAGTGGGTTTATTTTGGTCGCTGGCTCAGTGCAGCACATCCTTTGTTGGTGTGGTTTTTTCAGCTCTCCTCATCCTTCTCGACAGACCCACCCTTCACAGATGGTTCAGTGGTCTGGGTTGGAAGGGACTTAAAGGTCACCCAGTCCCACCCCCTGCCATGGGCAGGGACACCTTCCACCATCCCAGGCTGCTCCAAGCCCTGTCCAGCCTGGCCTTGGGCACTGCCAGGGATCCAGGGGCAGCCACAGCTGCTCTGGGCACCCTGTGCCAGGGCCTCACCATCCTCACAGGGAACAGTTTTTTCTCCAATACCTAATATCAACCTACTCCCTTTCGGTTTGAATCCATTCCCCCGTGTTCTCGCTCTCTCCCTGGTTGGTTTTGTCCTTTTTGTGCTGAGGCTGTGCCTGATGTGAGTGCCTGGCAGTGCTGCAGCTATGCTGGGAGAGCTAAGAACTCCCTGCTGCTGCCAGCCAGGGTGGATTCCCACCCAAAACCAGAGCTTCTTGCCTTTCGTAGGGCTTTGCTACTACTCCTGGTTTGCCTGCCTGTGTTGTAGAGTTATAATGTGCACAAACCCCAACAGACTTGGCTGAGCTCTCCATGTCTCTCCTCTGCTCTAGGACAGACTGCAGTATTTTTTCCCCTTCCTTATTAGTAAAAACTTGTGGATTTTTTTGTCTGAATTTGCTCATTGCATATGAAAAGCCCTTTGGAGAGGGCTGTTACTGGGGTTTAGTGTCTGAGCTGTGCCTGGTGAGGCTGTGGGAGGCTGCAGCCCCATCCCTTTGGGAGCCAGGGTTAGGAGCTGGCTGCGGGTGCTGGAAAAGGCTGGTAAAGTTCAAACTCACAGAACTGCCATTTAATTTTGGGTGTTTTTTAATTTGCAATATTTTTCTAGTAAAGTTATGCTTTGGAACAAAGATAGTATTTTTCCCCTTAACCTAAATGCTGCATCCTCTATTTATTCCTTTTCCCTTCCCTGCCAAGCACAGAGCAGTCAATGGGTGGGATTTTTTGCAAGAAATTCAGACTTTGCAATTTTAAAAAAAGTTGAGAACATGCCATAATGCTATGCATGTGCCAGTGAGCAAGTTGTAATGCACACAGCCAAATCAAAATGATCCCACCCTCACTTTTTCCTATCATTTACAAAAACCAGCTGGAAGGACTCAGCCCAGCAGACTGTCTCTAGCAAAGGGGAGCAAAAATGTTTGGGTGGTGTGTGTAATATCAGGTCAGGTGTCATGGTTTCAGGGCGTGTGTGCTGGCTGGAAGGACTGGAAACTCGGATATCCATGTCTAAATCCGAATTGAGCTGTTCTCAGTCATGTTTGATACATGACTGAATCCATGCCCAGCCACAAAATGAAGTGAGCTGTGCTCATCTGACTTGGGGGTTGAAAGTTTAAAGTAATGTATAATGTGCTGTAACACAGAATCATGGAATCATTTAGATTGGAAAAGACCTTTGGGATCATCAAGTCCAACTGGTTCCACAGCACTGCCCCGGCCACCACTGCCCCACGTCCCCAAGTGCCACATCCACAGCTCTGTTAAATCCCTCCAGGGGTGGGGACTCCTCCATTTCCCTGGGCAGCTGTGAAAGGGATGGACAACCTCTTCAGTGAAAAATATGCAATCTAAACCTCTCCTGAGGCCATTCCCTCTCCTCCTGTCCCTGTTCCCTGGGAGCACAGCCTGACCCCCCGGCTGTCCCCTCCTGCCAGGGAGTTGTGCAGAGCCAGAAGTTCCCCCTGAGCCTCCTTTTCTCCAGGCTGAGCCCCTTTCCCAGCTCCCTCAGCCCCTCCTGGGGCTCCAGACCCTTCCCAGCTCCATTCCCTTCCCTGGACATGCTCCAGCCCCAAAATGTCCTCCTCCAGAACTTCCTCCAAGACTGGAGGTTCTTCAGCAGTGCCCAGTGCAGGACAAATATTCCTGCTCTGAAGTTTCTATAAATAGGATCTGTGGTATGTACCAGGTCTATGCTTGTTCTCCTAAATATGCATATTTTGCATAAAATTGCACATGAACAGTTTTGCTGTTTTCAAAAACTTCCCAAATGTCTAACTTTGATGACACAAATCTTCTGGCTGAGAGGGAGTGGGAACCATGTGGAAAGTCTGAGTCAAATGCTGTTGTTGCAGGTTGAATAGCACAGAAGCGTATCTGTTTGAAAGAAAAACAGTATTATTTTTACAGGGGTTTTAAGAAGTCCAAAGTACAAAACTTGAAACTGTTAAAATTATTATTTTCACTTCACGCCTTTTAGTTTACTTTGGGCTGTATGTAAGCAGTCAACAATTTTCTGTAGCAATGATATGGCTCTAGTTTTTCTGGCCACATGGGGTGTTCCCCTGTTTTTAGACCCAATTACACTTTTCCTGCCCTGATGTATGAAGATATCATGATTTACTATTGCAAAAAAAGTAAAATGCTGGAGCCTTGCTGTGCTGGAGATAGGGCAAGAGTAGTTTTAATCTCAGTGTAAGCACAGAGTAGTTGTCTACAGTTTGGCTTTTCTTTTTAACAAATAAACCCACATCTAGGGGGTTTTAAGGAGATTTTAAATTACAAGGTGTGTCTGTTGCTGTCCTCATGATGGTCACTTTTGCCTGTGTTGTCCATGTAGATGGCCAGAGAGGGTTTGTTTGGTGCTTAATGCTTCCCTGCCCTCGTGGGGTGTGCAGGGCTCCAGCCCATGCTGCTGGGGGGGCTGCCCACAGATATCCCCTGTGGAGTCCCAGGATGATGCAGTTGAGGCATAAATCCAGAGAACTGAACATGTTTCACTCCTGTTCTGTGTGCCTTTTAGGCCCTTTGGAGGCTGCCACCACAAAGGGCTTTTTTCCCCCCTCTCCTCTCCATTCACACTGGAGAGGGCAAATCCCACAAGTTCAGCCCCAGAGCATCCCTGCAGATCCTGGAGCCATCCTGGGGCACAGGGAACGTGGCTAATGGACAGCAGAGCTGCGGGCTGGGCGGCTCAGCAGGAAGCTGGAGAGAGAAGGAGCTGGAGTTGGTTGGAAAGATGCTTGGTAATTTTATTCCTTGTCATTTCAGACACGGCTCTGTGACAGTCCTTATGATCTTTAGCCATGCATTAATCTCGGTGCTGCTGAGCTTCACACCACTGCTCTTCCACCATTATAGTGCAAGGTTTCTCTGCATTCCAATTGGAAATAAATTTCTTTATTGCATATTCTCTGACCTTGGCATGTTTGTAACCCTGGTGATTGTTAGAGGGGTAAAAGGAGGACTTCTGGGAATAATTGCCTTGTTTGTTCTTTATCTCTGAATCATTGATACCTGCAGTTCTGGGCTGAAATAATTAAATCTCAGAATTGCAACCACACCGCGACAATCTTTCTGTTTCTGCAGGCAACGTTTTGGTTTTTTTCTGTGGTTATAAAAGTGCAATTTCCATTTACAAACTCTCCACAGTGATTTTTGGAAATGGGTCAGGCTGGATGTCCAGCTAGAACTGTTTTGCTTTGAGGTTGCAGTTCTGTGAAATAGATGTCACCTTAAAAATAATCCCAGGAAAACATGTGCGGGAAGGGGAGTCAGGAATCAGGTGGTGCTTCTCGATATCCATAGCAAAAACAATTTTAGAAACCACTCCTCTCATAAATACTGCATTTTTGGGATAGCTCTTCTTGTATTCTCTATTGCCAAGTGCATTGGCATGAAAGCAGCTTTCCTCAAAAATTAATCCATGCCTGCTGTCTTTTCCCGATGGGGTGACAAGCGCTGGTGTAAGCAGAGCTGTGAAGCTCCATGGAAGAAATTAGGGCAAAAATTTATTAAGGACTTGAAAAACAAAATGTTCAGATATTTTGGAATAAATAAATAAATAAATAAAATAAAATAACCCAAATCAAACAAAGTGACCTCTTCCTGTGGCAGCTTGAGTTGTGCTGGGTGTGAGTGGCTGTGCAGCCGCAGCCTGGAGCTTCCCATTCCTGCTCCTGCCTCCTGGATCCTGCAGCTGCAGAGCATCCCAGCACAGCTCAGCTTCAGCTAGGGCCTGCACTGGAGAGACAGGGAAGGAATTCTTCCCTGTGAGTAGGTGAGAGGTTGCCCAGAGAAGCTGTGGCTTCTCTGGATCCCTGGAAGTGTCCAAGGCCAGGTTAGATGGAGCTTGGAGCACCCTGGGATAGTGGAAGGTGTCCCTGCCCATGGCAGAGGGAGGAACAGGATGATTTTCAAGGTCCCTTCCATCCCAGACCACTCTGGGATTCTCTTTTGGGGCTTTGCTGGTGATCTGCTGAGAGTAGAAGAGTGGAGCTGCTCACTGGACTCACCTTTCTCCTCCATGAGCCTGCAAAAACGTCTTTTTTTTCTTCTTTTTAAACATTGCCCCAGTGTAAGAGTAGGTTTATACAGGAGCCAGTAAAATACCTTTTTTAAAATGTGTTTTCTCTCCTCTCTCTTTTCCCTAAGGACACAGTAGGATGTTCTTCCAGTGTAATCGAAGTCATTTCAACACCTTGTTTTCTAGCACCTACAATTTATACAGAGAAACCTAGTTGTTCCATGCAGAGGATCTAGAAAAAAATAAAATAAAAGCAGAGAGAGTCTTGTTAGCAGCTGGGGCAGAGTTGTTGTGCTTGTCAGGATGTTGGCTGTGCTCACAGGGAGGCAAGAGCCTTCCTTGGGTGAGAAGCAGCTTCGGGGAGACAAGGGCTGGTGGGGTGTGGGGTGTCACCCACTGCCTGGGTGTGAGAGCAGGTACCTCCCCCAGGGGCTCAGGAAGAGCAGAGGAGCTCTTCCTGGAGGAGAGGAGCTCATCCAGGCAGAGGAGCATCCAGGGCTGCCCTCCTGCTCTCTGGGTAACCAGAAACCCCTTCCTCACACAGGTTTTGTGAGATCCTAAAATCGTGCTGGAAGGAAGTGATGCCTTAAGTTTTAGTTTTCATGTTTTTCAGATTCTGTGCTGTCCAGGGGTTCAATTCTGAGCCTCATGTTAAGCGTTGGTGAGCTCCCTTAGTGAGCTCTCTTAGTCTCCCCTCTCTAGTGAGCAGGGACACAAAACAAATCCTGTTCCTGCTGCACACCAAGGACAACTTTCAGCCCAACAGCACAAACAAGGGTGGCTGAAGGGAGAAAACAACAAGGATGGGACCTCACACCCTGAAGCTGTAATTGGACAATTAAATCCCAATATGCAAATGGACCAAAACTATGAAAGTGTGAGACCTCATGACCAGTCAGCCATTTTGTGACCATTTTGGATCCACCTTGGGTGCAGCCCTGGCCAGGCTCTTGTCCTGCCCAAGGTGTATTCTAAAGGCCTTTCAATAAATACCTGCTTTATTCTCCAGCTATGCCCAGTCTCTGTTCCAGGTCAGCCTTCCCAAGGTATCAGAAGCACCTGGATCACACATAAAGGAGCCTTTTCCAGCTCAGCTATGTCTCAGTGTAACCTGTGTGACAGCACATCCTTCTTGGGGATGAAGCTTGAGGCAGAGGAGTGTCCAGAGAGGCTGTGGGACCTCCTGAGCTATAGCTGGGCATGGCTGTGGAAATCTTGTGGAGTAAGGAGATGGCGCCTGTGGGACCATACTGAAGGATTGATGGTGGAATAGTCCCAGAGTGGAGGCCCAGTTTGTAAGCTGGACATTGGTGAACAGGGGAATAACACTGGGTTCTCATCATCCTTGAGCTTCATTTTGGGTGCAGCACATGAGGGAATCAGAGCCTTTGTAGAGAGACTGATTTGACATGCACGTGGTAACAAAGTGTGGTGGGGCAGAATCCTTGCAGAAAAGAGAGCAGGATGGGTGTGTTTGCTTTCCTGCTGAGATCCTGTCTGGTGCAGACCCTTCTAAGAGGTCTGAAGGTGTTGGCTGAAGTTTCTTCTGAATGATTAGCCAAGCTGAAAGAACCCTCTTGGACATGAGAGCTGGGGGGAAAGTCAGGGGACTGCTGTGCCAATGGCATCACTTACCTGTGCTGTGTGCTGGTTGATGCAGCTTAACCAGGCTCCTCTAACCCTGAGGATCAGCACAGTGGCCTCTTCAGTGTGATCATCTCACGTGGTGTTACCTCCCAAACAAAGGTAATACAGATCTAATCACACCTCAGCATTAAATTCACATTAGCCAAAGAATGAAGGATTCAGGAACATGCTCCCTGAAGGCTCCCTGGGTTTTCCTGACAAACCACAGCACCTGGCTCTTGCTGGCCCTGTCTTTGGGTTGGGTGATGCTTTATTAGAATACCCAAGTTTTCATTTGCACATTAGCCCACAGTAGCATCATCCAGTTACCAAAATCCCTTCCTTTTCAGAACTTTCTTCCCAGTTGTGCTGTTCCCTCTCCTGTGCATCCTGAGTTTCCAGTGACCTTCCTTGCAGGCTGGGCTGTGGGGCAGGGATTGGTGCAGGAAGCAGCAGGGTGGGGTGTTCAGCTGGCCATCCTGTGTTAGGATCTAAATGCCTCCCTCGGGAAAGCTCTCCTAGAGTGGCATTCCTGCTGATTGACAGATCTGTGCCTGCATCATTGCAGTGTCTGGGACGCGCCTTCCAGAGGAGAACACTGTTCCTCTGACATGGGAAGGTGTGAAACAAGCTGCTTGGCTCAGGGTGACTGTAAATCCTGCCTCAGCAAGTAACAAACACTGACATTTTCACAGGGTAAAAGCCTGCCAACCCTCCTTGTAGTGTTATGGGGAGGGAAGAATTGATCCAGAAGTTCATTACTTTATTGGGAGCTACCACAGTGAGCACAGGACCATGGCAGCGCTATGAGACTGGGAGGAGCCCTATAGATACAGACAATTCCAATAAAAAAATGCAATAAATAATAAAAAGGCCCTAAAATGTATTTGCTGCTGTTCCTCTGCCTGAGTTAATAGGATATATCAGGAGCTGGGGATGCTCAGTGCCAGGTTTTCAGTGAGAAGCTAGATGGGAACCATCGAGTTTGCTGAAGGATGTTCAAGCCTCCCTTTGTCATGGTAATGAGGCAGTGCCGGGACAACACAGGCTGCCAATCTCTGCAGAGCTTCCTCCTGCTCTCCTTCATGATGCTGGGAGAAAAAGAGAAACCCTGGGCATGGAGTGTGCAGCAGCCCAGGCTGAGGCACACCAATGGCCCATAAACACAGCCCCATGTGAGAGAGCCTCTACATGACCTGGCTTGCAGATTTTTCCTTCTTTTACAGTTCAGCCTTTTGTTAAAGTTCCAAAAAAAGGAAAAAAAGTGTGTGTGGGGGGGTGGGTTGGGGTGGGATAGGGGGAATCCTGAGGTGTTTTATGGCTCCACGTCTGTGGCTCAGCTCAGCCCAGGGCTCTGGTTCTTGGGTTGGATGAGGAGCTGCTGTCTGCCATCCCTTAGGAGGTAAATAAATCCCATGTGCTCAGTGCTCTTGACTGCAGAGACAAGTGCCAAGGACAGCCTGGCAGCTCCATGTGCCACTGGAAAGGTATTGCCTGGATGAGACTTGCTTCTGGAGCAGAGAGGGGAGGGCGACATCAGGTTGTTTGGTGTGGAGCTTCCTATCAAATTGGTTGGGTTGGTTTTGGTTTTTCCCTACTTCCTGCTCTGAAAGGCTCTTTTTGAATGAAATTCCATGGTTTAGTCCTTCAGCTAGCAAATTGTTGGATGAGAGACAGCTACCGAGTGCCAGCCTGATGACAGGAGTCATTAAATGGTGCTGTAGGCCTGCATCTGGCCTAATGCAGTTTTTTAATTATCTCCTTTCAATAGAAGGTTGATTTTAGTTAGTTAGTACACTCTGAGGTGAGCAGAGGAGGAGGAATGTGTTGCTATTGAATATGTCCTCATACAAAAGCTTAATCTGACCTGGCAGGATCTCCTTGGGCAAAATCTGATGGACTTGGAGGCGGTGTTAGCTTGGGAAAGGTTTGTGGCCCTGGGAGGGGGTGGTCTAAGAGCTCTTTGGGTTATTTAAAGCAGGTCTGACACTTTTTTCCTCCCATTTTGTCTGTCTTTGCAGTTTTTGTTATCATTAGAGACCTGCTGCAGTTTTGGGAGAACAAGGGATGATTGGATTGAGTCCATCAGTTGTGATCTGGGTTGGGGGAGCCATGCATAAATGCTGTTACCTTGATGTATTAAATTGGTCCAGATCTTTAGATAAGGTACTTATGTGAAAGTCCACAACTAGATTATGTTAGTATCTAAGATAAGAGGGGGAAGAAATGTCAGAGATCACCAATGAAGTGCTAATCCTCTCCTGGCTGCTGGACACTTACTAAGGATTTGTCCAGTCTGGTTCCCTTGCAAACCTTTACCACAATCCCTTGAGACAAACTGTGCATCCTAATAGGGCAACAAGATTTTCATCTAAAGTTTCCCTTTTTCATTAATTTAATTCCATTTTTCCTGCTAAAAAGCCCTCCATGCTGGTTTTTCTGCTTAATGTTTACACCTTTCAAGCACACATTGATACACATCTTGTCCAACAAAGCTGTGCTCTTGCTTAGAGCGGGACGTATTCAAATCTTTTGATCCTCCCAGAGAAATTCTTCCCTTCAAACCTTTAAATATTTTTGTTGTTTGTACTCTGTTCGATTTGTCAGTGTCTTCTCTGGTAATGAGGTGTCCAGAAGTGAATACATTATTCCATTTATGGATTAATTACATCTGTGGAGAGAGGAGACTGGAACATCCTGCTATGTGAGATGTGTGTGTTCTGCCTCTGAAACCCAACTGTCCTTTTAGCTGCCACATCCTTCTGCAATTTCATCTCGAGCTGCTTGGCCTCTGCATTTTCAGGTCCCTGTTTGAGTGGATGCATCACCAACAGCTCCTTCTTGGAGTGTGGCTGTGATTTGGTGGTATCACCTCGGTTTCAGTTCTTTTTTTTTCCAAAAGGAAAAGTCTTTGTGTGATTTTGACATCTTCTTTCAGGTCTGGCAGGGAAATTTCCTGAGTGCTGTTCACGAGGTGGTCCTGAGTGAAGTGAGGCACGTTCCCAAATTTGTGATGTCCCAGGCAATCAAAGCAAAACTTCCGTTGTTTGTACTTATTTTTCAGGTCTAAGCCTGCAATACATTTCACTACATAGTAGGTGAAACTCAACAAACTGTATTCTTTCCTCTCCCATGTCGTTAACAAAGCTGTTAAAATGAAATCTAATGCAGATCCATGTGATATCTCAGCTGTTTTCTCCAATTTCTTTGTTTCCAGTTGGCCTCACAGGTGCTAAATCCTAATCCCTTCTAAAGTTGAGAGAATTGAGGCTGCTCAGATTTTTGCAGGATTTTTCCTTTTAATTTTAGGATTGACTCTGGAAAATGCACTTGTAATCCACATGGCATTTCCATTCTTCTTTTCCTTAAATAAATAGTTTGTGCTAACTGACTGTGCCTGACAAGGTGTGTTCCCTGCAAACTCTACTTGCAGCTTGCTGAGCTGCTCTCTGCAACAGCTACTTTTTTTTTATGTTTTCCCCCTTCCTTTGCTAGGAATAGAACTTAATAGTATCCATCCATTTAAGTAATTTCCAGAGTTAGGTATTACAGCCTTATATTTTGAAGGAATTTGTTAGATTTCCCTTTTAAAAAATAATTCTTTACAAATAACAACACTTGATTTCCTTGGTTAATTGCACAGATTGAGTGGTTTGGCACCTGTCTGCATTTTCCAGATACTCCCTTTTTCCCTCCTTCGGTGGAAGCTATTTTTGTAAACTCACCATCACTCTGATAGCACAGGCATCTTTCCTTAATTTACTTTTGAAGACAAATTTAATAAAGGAATTCCCCTTCTTAGCCATATTGGAATCATTTCCTTTTATCTTTTATTAATTCCCCTACTTCCTCTTAACCAGGTTTTTGTGTGGCTGTTTATAAAGAAGTCCTCCCTCATTCCTTAATCCTTTTGTCCAGCATTAACTCAGACTCTTATTTTATTGTTCCCCTTTAATTGGCTCTGTAGGAATTAAATGTCCATGGGGTTACTTGCTTGTTCTCATCCTTGTACAAAATAAGATTTTTCTTAGTACTCAGCTCTTAGGAAAGCAGTGAATGCTTAAATGCTGTGGGCTTGGGGAGGGTCTCTGCTTGTAGGGTTTTGGGGGTTTTTTGGTTTAGTTTTAACAGTATTGTAGTAGTCATGGTGTTCTTCTGAAGTTGCCAACTCTTTTCAGCCTGGGGCAGATTTATGGTCTCCCTTTGATTGTCCTTAAGGATGCTGGTAGTGCCTCATCTGGAAAGACACTGGGGAAGTCTTAGAGAAGTAGAGCTGGACTTTCCTTTCCAGTGCAAAGGAAGCAAACAGCCTGATTTACCTGAGCTGACACCAGCTGTGGGCCACTGGTCCCAAATATTAGTAAGCCTGTGATGAAAAGTTAAGATCCAATTGAACTCTCCGACAGCTGCAATGCAAAATTATACCCTGGATGAATTCAGCCTACCTTGGAACTGCTCTTAGTCACTTCAAACCCTCTGCAATGGGTTGGGCTGGGAATGTTTTTTGTTTTTTTGTTTTCTGTTTTTTTTTACTTCTCATTATTTTTCAATCTACATTTGGATTTGCTGCCAAAGGCTACAGCCTCTTGCAGTTGATTTTTTCAGTGCTGATAACACAATAATTTAGTCAACCTGATCTTCCCTGTTGAATTTCAGCTTATTGGCATTATAATTAATTTTGACATGTAACACCACCCCTCCAACTTTCACTCCCAAATCTATTAATGCGTAATGATGAAAAGTATGTGCTGTGCATAATATTGTTTAGGAGTTACGGATCTTACATCCTTGTTGTTGGGGAGCAAAGGAGCATTAATGCATTAATTCCTGCTAGCTGCAGCTTGCTGATGACTGGAGAGGTGCTGAAGTTTCTTAGTTTGTGGTGACAGCTTCCCTCAGTCTAAACCAGGAAGGTTAGGGGTGAATTTTCATTGAAACTTCATGGAGTCATGGAATGGTTTGGGTTGGGAGGGACCTTAAAGCTCATCTTGTTCCACCAGGGAATGAGGGACACCTTCCACTGTCCCAGGCTGCTCCAAGCCTCATCCAGCCTGGCCTGGGATGCTTCCAGGGATCCAGAGGCAGCAACAGCTTCTCTGGGCAACCTCTGAGCCAACTTTTTCACTTCAGAGTCTTTCTGCTGCACTTTCCAATGTGCTAATCAATTATAAAACACTAGGACTGCATGACATCACACCCAGCCTTGTGGTATTTATAGGACTGCAGCTTTTTGTGCTCTGTTTTCATCGATTTACAAAACCTGAGGATGGTCATTGATCACAAAAAACCCGAACCCTCCCCAAAAACCCAACTCTGCCCTGTTTTTTTTCCAAAGGCCATGAGTGATTACATCATCACTGTATGGTTAGGTTTCATTTTCCTGCTGAACTTAGTGAAACTCGGGAGCGAATGCCCGGGAGGAATTAAGCAATAAAGATGCTTGGGAGGAAGTATGTTAAAAGCAATTAGCAGAAATTTAACAAAGCAGATGAAAATCAAATCTCAGCGCGCACTGAATTTCCGACCAGGGTGCTCCAAGGTGCCATTGGTGGGTGGTGATTCCAGGAGGGAAAAAATGTGGTGCTGGCAGCTCACAGAGCTCTATCCTCACTCCTGTGTGTTGGGAACAGGCAGGAAAAGCTGGAGGGGGACTTGGGGATGACACCTTGGGAAGGCTGACCTGAGACAGAGGCTGGACAGAGCTGGAGGATAAAGTAGATATTTATTAAAAGACTTCCAGGACTCACCCTGGGCATTACAGGAGCCTGACCAAGGCTGCACCCAGGGTGGGTT
>VWYO01016085.1:0-39619 GCA_013400275.1 Rhadina sibilatrix | reverse complement strand
GTTTTTTTTTTTTTTTTTTTGTGGTGGTGGTGGTTTGGTGGGGTTTTTTTCATTTGTTTGTGGTTTTTTGGGGTTTGTTGTTTTTGTTTTGTTCTTTCCCCTCTCCTTTATTAAAGGGAAGAAGACAGATTGTGCTCCCTGGGGAGCAAAACCAAACCACTGGCATGGTTTGAGTTCAGGAGGGGAAGAAACAAGAGCACAGGAGTGCTCAGAGAGACAGGGAGCAAACATTTAGGGACAAACCAGTTTCACTTTATTCTGCAAACAAAATGGAAGCATTAGCAGAAGGGGCATGACTGATCTGCTGAGGGCTGGGGTGATGGGCTCAGTGCTTTTCAAAATAACCATTTTGAGTGTGCCCTGTCCCTGGTGTGCACTGAAGAGCCACTCCAGCCCTGGCGGGCTCCGGGAGATGCTGAGGTGGAGGAGATTCTCATTATTTCTTCTAACAGCAATATATTATAACCCCATTGTTATCAGCAGTGCTGCACTGGAACACTCGCTGAAAGGAAATCAAGATTGAAAAGGACCAAGATGAAGCAAAAAATGCTTTGGCTGAGCTGAGTTTGGGGGGCCTGTGAGGGGGGTGGGGAGCTGCAGATGGGTGCTGTGCTTCCTCTGCAAACCTGGAGAAGCCTTGGGAAGGGATGGCTGAGGAGCAGAAGCTGCTCCTGAGCAGGGCTTAGCTCAGGTGGGTCCTGTCTCACCCCTGCTGTGGTGGATGGGAGGCCTGAGGCTGCAGGAGACAGTGGGATTTTAGTCACTGGTAGGGATGGGACTTCACTGAGACGGGGAAGATGAGTGGGGGTCTCTGCTGGTGGGATTGTTCCTGAGGTAGGATTGTATCCCCACCCCAGTGGGTCCACTCAGCATGGATGATGGGTTGAATCTTCCAATCTGTGACAGTTCTGAAGGAGGTTGAGAGACCCTTGGATGGTTGTAGAGCTCCTGCTTCCCAAATATCAGCGGGGATCTGGGCACCTGGCAGCCCTGGACATGTGTAGTGCCACCACAGTCAATGTAAGAAACAGAGTGGAGGAAGAGGAGGAGGAGGAGGGAGCTGTGGAGGTGAGGGGATGTCTTTGCACAGCCTTGGAGCTTGGCCAGTTGCAGTTTGTGGTCATCCTCCTTTGCTGGGCCCCTGGTCTGGCTGCAGGATCCCTGGGAATGACCACAGCCCCCATTCCCAGTCCCCCTGTGCTGCTAGGAGTGAGGAGGAGGAAAAATCAGGAGCAGGGCCTGGGCTGGGAAGAAGGAGGGGTGTGGGGAAGGTGCTTTTCAGATGTAGTTCTTCATTCTGATTCAATTGGTAATAGAAGGAATTTATTTCCCCAAGTTTTTGGCCATGACAGTAATTGCTGAGTGATTTCTCCCTGTCCTTACCTCAACCCACAAATCTTCTGTTCTATTTTCTCTCCCATATCCAGCTGGGGAGGGCAGGGATGGAGTGGCTGAGTGCCCACCTGGGGTCCAGCCAAGGTCAACCCACCACAGTGTGCCAGTGCTTCTTCCTCTCCATACCAACTTTGGGGACTAGAAATGAAAATTCCTTTTGGAAATGGTTTTCCAAACCTCCTGGCAGACACCAGGGTTCTCAGCCTGGCTGGGAGCTGCTGCTGCTGCTGCTGCTGAGCAGCCTTTCTCCAAAAACTCCCGAATTATGGGTATTGTGAGTTTAATGTAAAGGTGTCAGGTATCTCTGAAGAGAAATTAAGAGAACGTCAAAGGTAAAAACTAAACAAAAGGGCAGACACAAAAAGGCTGTAAATGAGGTGGAAATTGCAGGCAAATAGACAATAGAAGAAAGTTTAAGTAGCAATTTGTACTCCTTTGCACACGGAAATGCACTTCATTTTTAATAAAAATAAAAAAAAAAAACCTTGGAGGATGCTGCACTTCTAAATACAGAGCTAAATATACCCTGGAAAAACCGAAACTGGTTTTTGTGCAGCCACTCCGAAAGCGCACGCAGCAAAACAAAAGTGAGGAGTGATTGACAGAGTTAATCTGTCCCTAATAAATGTTTTATTTAAATATTCATTTTCCTCATTTGCATTAATTCCTTGCTCCAGGCTGGCTCTAAGTACAGTACCCTTTTCCTGGGTCCTCATCCCTGAGGAGCAGCAGGCCAGGCTCTCCAGCTGTCCTGGGTCTGTGGCAGCTCCCAGGATGGAGCCTTCCCACGGGCATGGAAATTGGGAAAGAGGAATTTTCTCCTTGAAATGAGAGCCCCACTATTTCCCCTCTCACTTCACGTGAGCTAAAAGCAACAAAAGGGACAAAATCCTTGCAAGGTGAGAGCTGCTGCTGTGCACTGAAGGTTCTTCATGATGGTGATGACGATGGCAGAGTGTAGGAGATATGGATGCATTTCCAAAATATTCCTCACAGTTTTTCAAAGGGAAAAAAAAAATTATTGTTTTTGGGTTGGTTTTTTTTTCTGGCTGTACTGGTGTAATCTCTCCCAGTTGGGGAGTTCTGGAGTTGGGCTGGAAGCCCTGGCTGGAGCTGAGGCAGTTCCTGTGTCCCCTGGGAATGTCTTGCTGGTGCTCGGAGCATCAGGAGTTAACTCAGCACCCACAGCAATCCATGGAAATCCATAATCTTCCAAGTGGGGCTAAGGTGGTTGTTTTCCATGCAAAGAATTGCTGGATTAGATGAAATGCCCATCAAAACTGCAGCTGGCAGGGATTTGGAGGGTGTTGCTAATTAAGGGATGTTTGTATTTGGCTCACATGTCAGCGGGAGAAGAAGGAACAATTTTTTCCTTCCTTTTCCCCTTCCCTAATCCCTATCTGAGCCATACCAGGACAGCTCCCATGCTCCTGAGGATGACTCTGGTGGCATGTGCTGGCCGACAGCAAAGCTGCTGTGCTTGGGATGCCTGTCCCTGGAGCCTGGGGGTGCCTGAGCCAGCAGAGCTGCTGTGGTGCTGGGGTGTGCTCCCCATCCTAGTGGAAGGGGGATTCCTCCAGGTGGTTAGGAGGATGCAAAATTGGCAGTGCCTGGTGCCAGTTGTGGTGTGGGCTTGGAGTGACACCAGAAGAAAAGGGGATGAGTGAAAAACTTCACCCACTTTGTCTTAAAGATCTCATAGTTGTTGTCTGGGATCTGGGCTTGGCCAGGCTTTTCCTGTTTTTGCATCCCCAGGCAGGGCGTGGATCTGATTCCTGCCCACCAATCCCAGGTGTGCCATTCTCTGCCATTTCTTTAATCTTACTCCTCTCAATGGGGACTCTGTGACTGCCTCCTCCTCATTGCTCCCAGCTCTAAAACATTCACTGGGATAATGTCTGTGACATGAGGACTTCCTCCACACCTCCTGCTTCTGTGGCTCCAAATCCCCCTAAATGTGTCCCTGGGACAAGCCCTTATCTTTCCACGGGGATTTTGGCGGATAAGTTTGGTAGAGCTGGGGAACTGAGGATAAACACAAAATATTTCTGTTCAGTAGCACAGAGAATCTTGATTTAGGTGGGAAATCAGTAGCATAAACAAGGTTAAGTGTTGAATTGAGAAGAAAGCCAGGCAAAATGTCAGTATCTTCCCTCTGAAAGAGAACAAAATTGAACAACCCCACCAAACCCCACCTTATCTGTGGAAGTACTCAAGCTGGAACAGCCACAATTCCTTCTGTGTCTATGCAGAGCTTCAGGTGCTCTTTAAAGCTCAGATTGCTTGTTCATGTGAATTAGTGATTGGATTTCTGTACTGCTTGTAAGAAACGAGGCAGAATTTGTTTCAAAGATCTAATGAGTGCTGGGCTGTCTGCAGCCAGCAGAACATCTCTGTCCTGCCTGGAATCAGGCTCTGTCAACTGTGGCTGTGTTTGCTTCAAGAGATGCCATCACCATCAAAGATACTCACTGTAAATGATTCTGAATGTGTGGAATTTTTTTTGCTTTACAGCTATTTCTGCATATCCAGGATATTAAAGGGAATATGTTTTCCTTGAAGGAGGTAGTTTGTATGTTGGAGTTCTTAGAACATGTGCAGAGCGCATTTGTTTTATCTCAGTTTATCTTATTTCGCCCATTTGTGTTTGTTTACGGGTTGTCTTTTTTGTAAATCAGGTTTAATGCTGAGAGCCATTTATAGAACTGAATAATGCAAAGCTGACTCCTGAATGATGATGAATGCTTGGAGGAGAAAGGATCTCCTGTTGGTTTAGCCATGAGTACCCCACAATGAGCAGGACAGCTGGATGATGCTGCCTGAGAAGCTGTGGCTAATCCAGATGAAAATCATCTGGAAAAGATCTGGAAATGATGATGATTTAGCATGGAACAACCTGGTCTAGTGCAAGGTGTCCCTGCCCATGCCAGGGGTGTTGGAACTACATGATCTTTATGGTCCCTTCCAACCCAAACCATTCTGGGGTTCTAAAATCCCTTCTTAGAGATGTGGAGAGCAGATGCACTCAATAAAAAGCAGCTTATTAAACTGTGGGTTTGTTTGGTTCATCACTTTTGTGTGTGTGTGTGTGTGTGTTTACAGAGGCTCAGGGCTGCCACTGTCATTTTCAAAATTCAGCAGGTTCCTTTCTGCTGCTGTGGAATGAGTCAGTACAGTTCCTGCTTTGATTTAAAAAAATTTGATTTAAATCTCTTTGAAACCATTATGCTAAATCAATTTTTAACATAGCAGAGCAAGGAGGTACAAAGCCTCCCTTGTTCTCCAGTTGTGAACTCTTTGGATGAGCGAGCACAGTATAAACAAGACTTAAACGGCATCAAGGGGGAAGGGCTTTGCCACAATCAAATCATGGAATGGTTTGGGTCAGAGGGGACCTTAAAGCTCATCCTGTTCCATCTCATGCCAAGGGACAACACCTTCCACTATCCCAGGCTGCTTCAAGCCCCATCCTTGAAAACTTTCAGGGATCCAGGGGCACCCACAGCTTCCCTAGGCAGCCTGTGCAGGGTCTCCTCACCCTCACAGGGAAGAGCTTCTATCTAATATTTAACCTAAATTGCCCCTCTTTCAGTCTGAGCCCATTATTCTTTGTCCTCCCCAGCTGTCCTGCAGCCCCTTTAGATACTGAAAGGGTCTCTGAGATTTCCCTGGAGCCTTCTCCAGGCTGACCAGCCCCAGCTTTCTCAGCCTGAATCTGTGTGGAATAGAGTTTTGCTCTGTTTGTGGCTCCGACAGGATTCGAGATCCCTCCATCCTGGTATTTGGGTTTTTGGGTCTCCCCCCACCCCAGCCCAGCTCCAGGGCTGTCAAGGCATCAGATGAATCACCCCTGTGATATTTTGGATTTCTGGCAAGAGTAGCATTGGGCAATAATCCAAATGTGGCGAGGCACTGATAGCAATGAATGGGAAGCTCATGTGATTCCATATGGAAAGCAGGGCAGGAAAAGTTTTAAGATGACTCTGTGTGGAGACAGACAGGCCTCCATTTGCCCTTTATCCTCCTTTTCCTAAATCCATGCTGTCCCACTATCTGGCTTGTGAATCAGTCTTGCTGTAGGCTGGGGAGGGGATGAATGCCTTACAAAATACTACTGGCTTGGTTTGGAAAGACAGGTGTGTCTGCCAGGGAAAAGCCAGAGCTTCCCCTGGAATGGAGAATGTAAACCCATTCCCTCTGAATTATTGTAATTTTGAAATTAAGGGGCTTTCAGGCAAAGAGATGGGAATAGGAATAACAGTTCTTTACTAGGAATATTAAAAATAAAAATGTAGTAGTACAGAAAGGAAACAAACCAAAAAAAGGCAAACACTGACAGAGTCAGAACACAANCCTGGGGTTATGAGGAATGGGTTAAAGGAAAAAAACCTCCCCAAGCAGTTTCAACAGATGATAATAGAATACATGCTTTTGGTTACATCTTACATTGCAAGCCAAGACAGCCACATATGAATTCCAGATAGTATTCAGGCTGCTCAAATCCTCACAAAATTCCAGGCTTTTCAGAGCCCCCCTTCTTGCCTGGTGCCCGTTTGGAGAGGCCAACTGCACGTCCTGTTTGTAGTCCTCACCCAGGAGCTTCTGCCCCCATCTCTCCAGGGAAGAAAATCTGGCAAAGAACATTTATAAGCTTTATGACTTTAATTAAAACTTGGAGAATGAGACCTTCCAGAAAACTTCCACTGGCACCTTTAAAGAGCCACATCACTGAGCCCTGACCCCATTATTGTTTTTTTCTCTTCTAGGGAAAGAAAAAAGAAAAAAAAAAATTGGTCTGTTTTACTCAAGTGAAAAAAAGGGCAGATGGCATGTTATACTTGACCAAATTTTAGTTTGTAAAACCAAAAAATAAGCATAAAAGTTAACTGCCAAACAACTAGAGTTGGGGAGGAAGATGAAGAACAGGGAAATTTCAGTCTTCCTAAAAATCTCCTTTAGGATAAGAAGAAGTCTCATGCAAGATTTGAGCAATTTGCTGCACGATGAGTCTTGTTGCCTGAGAGTTAAGGGTATTCCTGAAACAATAATCCAGAGCTGGGAAAGGGGCTCAGATGGAGAAGAGGCTCAGGGGGACCTTCTGGTTCTGCACAACTCCCTGACAGGAGGGGACAGCGACGGGAGGAGAGGAAACAGCCTCACCTTGTGCCAGGGGAGGTTTGGGTTGGATATCGGGGAAAATTTCTTCATGGAAAGGTTTGTCCAGCCCTGGCACAGCTGCCCAGGGCAGAGGTGGAGTCCCCATCCCTGGAAGGATGTAAAAGCCATGTGAATATGGCACTTGGGGACATGGGTGAGTGGTGGCCTTGGCAGTGCTGAGGGTGTGGCTGGACTGGATAATCTCAGAGGGATTTTCCAACCTGAATGAGCTTGTGAGTCCTTGATTTTAAGAGCCTGATGTCAGAGCTGTGCTGGTCCTGTCTGTGCTGTCCCATGGTGTTGGGTGTTTCTGGCTTGTTTTTTTTTTCTGATCCTTGGGCTGTTCCTGCCTCTGCAGACCCACTTCTTTTGGAACAGCCCCATAGCTGAGCTCCTGGGGCCTTTATTTTGTTGAAAAAACATGGTTCTGGTCCCCATTTTTGGCCAAAACTTCTTTCTAATCCCCTTCTAATTTGAGAGGGAGCACCTGAGTTTGCTGATAATCTGTGATTAGTCCATGCTAATCTTGCCATTGTAGAGGATGGCTCTGCTTGACACTCAGCAGATGAGTTAATTATTTTCCTTTATATCATCTGCCCTCCAGGCCAACAGCTTTTTTTCCATCTTTGTTACCTTCACTGTTCAACATGGATTAGTTCTCTGTGCTCTCCTTGCCTATCAAGGGTAAGATTGTTCAACATCTCCAAAAAACATCATTTTCTGTTCCTTAGTTAGCAGCTTTACCAGATAAATCATCATTGCCTGGTTATTTTGCAGGCTGTGGGATGTGTGGTGCCCTTTGGAGTAGGCAGCCCAAGCTAAATCCCAGGATAAGGCTTGACACAAAAGCTCAGGGTTACAGGCAAACAGGAGAAAATCACTGGAACCTCACAGTGTTGCCAGTGCTGGAATATAAAAAAAAAAAAAATATTTCAAAATGCTGCACTGAACTACTTACTTCTGAGCCAGGATCCCAAAATAACCACCTTTCAGTTGGTAAAATAAATTATCAAAGTCTTTCAGATCCAAATGTAATGCTTGGGCAAATTAATCCATTGTTGTATTGTTATAGTGCTCTAATCATATTTTTATATATCCCAGGAGCTGGAACTAAGAAGCATTTTGCTGTCAGTGCAAACACAATAATAAGAATAGTCTTAACAAAGTGACGTGCACTTAGTTGACTTTCTGAAATACATTTCAGCGGAAATTACAGATGCTTTTTTACTTTTCATTATCATTAAGGTCCAAATAACTTCCTTGTATTGAAACCCAGGTTTACTTTATCTGCTTTAATAATTATATTGAGGCTCATTATGGACACCTTGTTTGTAATTCTGGCTTTCCTTATTGAATTCTGAATGTGTTATTACAAAAGTATGTACTTTAACAGATGGAGTATATTATGGCAACATTTAGTTCCAGTTGATCTTTTCTAAAGAGCACACTGAATGATCTCGGGCTAAATACAACCAAGACAGCATCTAGCTGGATTATTTTTTTTTTTTTTTTAATCCTAATAGCATTTTTTCAGGCTGCTTGGGGAAAAGCAGAAACCAAGAAATGCCACTGGATTGAGCAGGGCAGCTGGAAAAGGTGGGATGATGAAGACCTGGTGATGAGGAAGAGGTGTGGAAGCTGCATCAAAGGCAGGGGAGAGTTCTCCCAAGAAAATATCATAGCTGATGTCAAGGTTGTCTCATTTGCCAGTGGGATATTGCTTTAATGGTGTTCTTTTTTCCTCTCCAGTTTACATAATGAGATCAAGCTAATTAAACCATGTCTAGCTCTGGGAAAAGATCAAAATGTGAGCTTTTTTTATTGCACTTTATTAAAACCTTCACCCTGTAATGGAAGATTATAGGAAGTACTTTGCTACCAGTGCATCTTGTTCATCCCTGAAAAATGCAGCTCCTCTTTTTTACCAATACTTCCTTGGTTTTCATTGCTTTTTCTCCAAGTTGATCATATTTTGGGAACTCTCAGAAGGTGCATAGCTGATGGGGCTGGGTAGATTAGGTAAAGGAGTAATAAGTAGATGCAATGAGGTGTTTTATGCAAAAGCCAGCAGCAGTAAAACCTTCTGAGAAGTGGTTTTTTTCTGTAGAGTTGTGGAGGAGCTGCTTAGCCCAGGTTGTTCAACACATTTCTTGTCCCACACGGCTGACTGGGAGGACACTCAGGGGTCTCCCTGGACTTAAGAATGGTTTTCTTTACATCCTCCTTACATTTGAATGTACTTTTTCCTGTCCAATTTTGTGTTCCTCAAAAAAAAACCCCAAAAAACTCCACCAAAACAAAACCAAAAAAACCCCACCAACTAAACAAACAAACAAAACCCCAAAACAAAACATAAAAAAAAGGAAAATAAAAAAAAAGGAAGAGGAATGAAAATATGGTAGTTTTTGTTGAGGTTGTTCTCACTGCACTTGGGGATGATGGTGGTGCCTGGCTGCCCTCCCTGCTGTGGCAGCAGCTCCAGGTGTGTTGCTGGATGACCACAACGGTGGCTGATGTCTCACAGAGGTGCTGTGATTCCGCACTGGCAATCCAGCTGCTGGCTTTTCCCCTCTCCAGGGTCACACGTGAGTGCCCCTGGGGTCAGTACCTGTGCGTGGGTGGCACTGCTCTCACCTGGCCAGGGCCAGAAGCACCGGCAGGTCCGGATCACGGGAGGCTTTCAGGGCTGGTATTAAGACAAGGAGTTCATGCCAACATTAATATATGACTGCATTAGGTCACCCTGATTATATTTCAAGCTGGAATGATTTCAGAGGTGTTGGGAGGCTGTGAGGGCTCTGCCATGCCTTCTCCCCCTTGCAGAGGAGGCGAGGTTCAAGCGTTGCTTTCTCCTCCTCAGGCGAGGCACAGCTGTGGTGGGGCTGGGAGGGAAGTTCCTCCTGACTGAGCTGAATTGCAGATTGCCTTTGAGGTCCCACTGAAGTCACTGCAATTTCCCAATTTCTCCAAAGAGCTCTCCATTTTGAGCCTTGATGGTGACTTGGAGGGAAAGCGGGGGAAGAAGGGAAGCTTTTGTTTGAGGCGTGTTGCCTTGTCCCCACCTGACAGGGTGGCAGTGTGGCCATGCTCTGCCAGCTCTGTGCTCTTCCTTACCTGCCAGAGCCCCCACAGAGCCTGGCAGGGGCTGGGATGTGCAGGGGGACCAGGATGTGTGTCCTGTAGGATTTCCCTGCTTTGGTAACTGCACTGTCTCCTGGTGAATGCTCCATGTGGAAGCAGAACTGGATCCACAGAGGTCAGCACCAGCCTCTCCTCACCCTGATGGGCTTTTAGATGAGGCCCTGCAGAGTAACTGATGGTGGGTTGAGGTTGTTTTGTTGGTTATTTTTTTAATCTCTGCAAGATCTTAAAATATATTAGGGTTAATGAAATCAGTGCATTTGGGAAGCGCTGCCTGTGACGGACAGATGGCCAAAAGCACTTGGAAGTACAAGTGGGTTTGCACCAGAAGGGGAGCTGGGATCTGGCTGATGGATGCCACATGCCGTGGGCATGGACTGGTGATGCAGGAGGAGGGAGCACCCTGAGCTCCCACCTTGCTGAGGTGGTGCTGGTTTGCTCCACCTCAAGGTCCCAATCCTGCTCTCCTCCCACTGGAATAAATTCCATCCCATCCATGGATGCAGCGTTTGAGCTCCCAAGTTAAATTTTCTCTTTTACAGAAAGCAGTCCTTGTCATAATTAAAGATATATGTGTGCTTTCTTTTCCTGTTCAACTCCAGCAGCCACTGAACACACTTAATAATGTTTTTTGCAGTATTTCGGTGGTATGAATGTACATGGAAATTACAGCAAAGGCATCATTTTTTTAACAGCTGTGTTTAGTTGAATAACAGATTTAGAAAGTGCAGACTTTAATTAATCTGTGTTTTCTGCTGGGATTTCAGCACCATCTGATTTACTTTTCATGGCTGAAAAGTGTAATTGTAGTTTTTTCCCTTTAGCTGTGAGTTTATCCTCCCAAGAAATCAATTTGGTTCTTCTTTTTCTTAAAGCAAACTCAATAACAAACTGATGGTACCTGGGATGCAAGACAGGTAATGCCCTGGCTGGGGCTGCTGTGGAGTATCTGTCAAATGGTTTGCTTGGAAATGCTGTTTTTCCTCTTCCCTGCCTTGCTGTATATCCCAGCAAGCATCCAAATCCCATCCTGTACTCTGGGGCTGGAGGGCAGGTGGGTGACTGGAAGGTCTGGACTGGTGTTACTGGAGAAACACTGAGCAGAAAAGATTTTTGTTATCTTTTGTTAGTTGGAATTATGCTAGGGAGACTCTCTCTGTGCTTGCTCCATGTTGTAAAACATGTTTGTGTGAGACTGTTGCTGCAACTCTGCAGATGTTCCTCAAAAAATTCTCTCCTGGAGGTGCTGGGGGATGCCTAGGGATCACAAGCAGTAGTGGAAGCAGAGTCAGGGATTGGGGAGCTGATGTTAAATTGCATTTCTCACGCCCTGTTGATCACTCATTGCTCCGTCACTGTCAGGATCAGTTGTGAGTGTTGTCAACATGCAGAGATTCCCTGGCTCTAGTTTGGGATTTTTCTTCTAAAATCAGCCTATTGTGGAAACGTGTCCTTGCCCCACCTCTGCTTTTGCCCTGGGACAAAGTTCCCTAAGCTGAGTTGAGAATTTGTGTCTGGGTGGTTGGAGCTGCTCACTCAAGTTGCTCCCCTCAGTGTTTGCAGGCTCTGGAGAATCCACAGGGGAATGAGTGTCCTTATCGTCCAAATCCTTGTGTGAACCAGTCTTGTCTTTCCCTGGGAGGGTGGGCAGGCCCTGGCACAGGGTGCCCAGAGCAGCTGTGGCTGCCCCTGGATCCCTGCAAGTGTCCAAGGCCAGGCTGGACAGGGCTTGGAGCAGCCTGGGACAGTGGGAGGTGTCCCTGCCATGGTAGGGGATGGGACTGGATGATCTCCAAGGTCCTTTTCCACCATAACCATTCCATGATTCTATGAAGTAGGAAAGCTGTTTGAACCCTCTGTGAATAGTGATGTGCTCCCAGCACACTCCCAGCGCTCGTCGTGAGCTGGGTTGGGTAGAAGAAATTTTTTAACAAAATAAGGGCATTACTTGGATTCTTGGAGAAGTCTGTGTCATTTTAGTTACTGTCAGATGTGCTTTCCCACCCTGTTTCTGTTTTCTGAGGTTGGTGTGGGGTGTGATGTCTTAAGGGTTTTGTGTGTAAAGCCCACAACATCAGAAGGGAAGCAGCACTTTTAGAGTCCAAGTGGAATCTTAGGATGCCTGCTAATCTGAATAAGATTAAAAAAAAAATAATCTTGATGGGCTTTAAAACTTGCTTTAATTAAGGTTTGGCCTTTCATCTCACCAAAGCCCTGAATTAGCTCCTTCATTCTCCCACAAATGCACACACAGTCCCTGTTGGTATAGGCACTCAAACACATGGAGAGATTCAGCTGAAGGGTCACAAATGCACTGGGAAACATCCTGGGAAACATTTGTGCCCAAAATGAATTAAAGCAGGGTTTGGGCAAAGTTAAAAAAGGCCAAACTACCCAGCTGTCTGTCTGATCTGGAGCATGCTGGGATTCTCCAGTGGAGTCCTGTGCTTCCATTCTTTATTGAAGAACATGGGACTGAGAGAGCTGCTGTTACCAGCCTGTGGAGCTGTGGATTTGACAGGCTGCTTTCTTTGCTTTGTAGAGGCTTGTCCAGACACTTGTGTGTTTTTGTGGTGCTCCACACCCTTGAATGGTTTTGCTCCAAACCCTTGGATGGTTTTTGCTCCAGTGATTTTGCTCCCTGTGCTTTGCCCCTGGAGGTTTGGGAGATGATGCTTGGTGGGACCTGGATACAGCAGGGTTCTGGGCCCAGGTGTCTCTGCCTGAGAGATGATCTGTGAACTGCACTGAATGTCTGGGGCTTCCAAGACATTCTCGGTGTGATTTCATGGTGTGGTTTCTGCTAAAACTGGCAGAAATATTCTGACACAACATTTCGGCCTCGATGAACTGGTGGACAAAGCCAACAGGGATTTTTCGAAGAGCTCCACTCTGCAGCTCTTATGCTGTGCCAGGTTTTGGCTGGGGCATCAAGTTGGTGAGGGGCCCTCCCTGGAGAGGCATTTGGGATGAGGCGTGCCATCCTCTGTGGGGTGACCCAGTGTTGGGGTTTTGGCTTCTTTTCAAAGCTGAGATTGAAACACAGGAGATGCAGCTTTCAAGTTCGGACTTGGATGTTTATTAATTCTTATCTACATTACAGCCTCACAAGCCATGAGTTCTGCAGTGTCTCTAGTTAACAAGGTGCAAAATGGAGTACCTCTAACTCTTTCCAAGGTTATTTAAGTGCTCATCACCCAATAAGGAGGTGACACCTATATTATTTATATTTCTGACCCAATAATGACCACCCAAGGCCCACAACACAGATACCAAATTACAGAAAACCACCCAAACCCATGAAGAAGGTGAAGAAGAAGGACTTAGGCAACACCCCAAATCCTCCATCTTGGTCCATATATTACTGCATTCTAAACCCCTAAAATCCAAGTTTCCAGAATTCCAACAACCCAGGGTGCAGCTGAGCCTCCCGCAGGAGCTCCCAGCGCGTCTCTGCGGCGGCTGTTCCGTGGGGGGACCCGCTCGCTGCAGAGTTTGACCCAGGCGTGGTGCCAGCCCGAAGGAAGGCTGACAAGTAATCAGGAATCAAAGGAGCCACCTGCACGCCACGGGGAGCCGCTCACCGGGTGGCAGGCGAGCGGTGCCAGCGCTCATCGCCGAGCCTTGTTCTCCAGCCCCGCTTCCCGGGGAGGCGGCGCGGGAGGGGGCTGCTCCCTGCCCGGCTTCTCCGTGCCCTCAGCGGGGATTTTGAAAGGGATGTGAGGTGGCATCGTGGCTGTGTGGGTGTGCCAGGACACTGCTTCGTCAGGGGGAGAGCCGAGGGGGAGTGTTGAGAGCGATGGGGTTGGGCTGGAGCATCTTCAGGGCTGCTGATGCTGTGGCACAGGAGAGGGGACGGCCGAACTGAGCCGGTCAGCCTGTGAAATTCCGACTCCTTTGGCCATCTGAACCCACAGGCTGCACTGCCAGCAGATAGCCGGGGAGGAAAATACAGCCGTTTAAAGAGCATTTTTATCCTCTGCTGGCTGGTAAGAATGGCCCTGTGGGCGGGAGGGAGGCAGAGGGGTGGGGTGGTGTGCAGATGCTGCTGTCACTGCACACCCGCTCCCGGGGTGTGCTCACCCAGCCTGGAGCTGGCAGTGCCCCATTCCCACTTCAGGGGGCAGATAGGATTTGTTTTGGAGAGAGAGAGCGTGTGATGTGTGTGTGGCCACATGATCACTTGGGTTTTGTGTGGAAGGAAGGCACATGAAAATCACCACCCCTCTCCAGCCCCACACTGCCCCACGCCTGTTGCCCGCAGAGAGATCTAGCTCAGTGGATCCAATTTTTGGTCTCGTGTTAGGACAGGCCTTGATAGGATCTCTTTTAAACACCAAGGGAAATTCACTCCTGCCATGCTTCCAGGGGTGCAGTAGTGGATTCAGAGCAGTCCCTGCCCTCTCCCTGAAAGGCAAGGGGAAGCAAGCCTTCAAAGTGCTGTGAAGGGAAACTCGCTCTTGCAAAGCTGGGCCTAAAATGAAGGGGTTTTATAGCGTACAAATGTTACCTACAGCTATTTATACACCCTCCTCAAAGGCTATTTATACCCTTCCCTGCTTTTGTGCTGCTGGCTGGAGAATATCCTTACATTGGATGTTTTCGGCAGCGTGGGATGTTCTTCAGCCGTCGCCCGACTGCAAGGACCGTCTGTTTCCAACATTATTCCTGGGAGAAGAGGGCGATTCACAGGCTGCAGCCGCCACCATGACTCTGAAAGCAGGCTTGGCACCCTGGGTGCCGGCCTCACCAAGGAGAGAAGGGGATGAAATGCCTGATCATAGCAGTGTTGATGAAAGCCATCGGTTCATACGGCTGGAGGGGGTGGCTCATTGCCTCAAGGGTCAGGAGTAAGTTTTCTCCCCCTCTCCCACATTGTGCAGTCCATCAGGAGCAGTGTAAGGTTATTTTATTGTTTCCAGGAGCACCGGACCCAGGCTCCCTGCGGGAGGTCGCATGCTTGGCTTGCTGCATCATTGATCCAGCCTGCCAGAGAAATTCTTTATTCCTCTTAAATGTGGACTTGCACTTAGAAAGCAAACAATCCTTTAACGATGCTGAGGCTGAAAGCAGAAAAACGAGTGGCTTTTGTCATCAGGGATGCTGGGTTTTTTTGATCGCTCTGGGAATCCAAGGGAATGTGCTACCCAACAAAGAGCAATTTTGTTTTTAAAAAAAAAGGGGGAAAGGGAAGGGATTGCAGCTTCCTGTGCTCTGGATAATTGGGGCTGTCTCCTCTGCAGCTACATGGCACTCTGGTGACGGGGTTTGGAAGTTGAATGGTTTTCAGGTTTCCCTGACTCACACCATGAAGTTTCCAGTTCAGCCAGCACTGGTGTGCTGAGTTTGGCAGCCACTCCTTTCAGTCGTGGATATTTGCTTATGACAGATAAACAAAAATGTCTTCATTATCTTTGGAAAAAATGCTGTGTCCAGTTGAAACATCATGGCTGTGTCCGAGATTGGTTTTGTTTTTAGAAATGCTGACAGAATGGCTTTTTGTAGGAGGTTTTTCCTGGAGGAGTCTCCAGGAGCAGAACCTGGTTTGCCTTGGTCTGCTGCGTTTGGATTTTGCCATCCTGCAGCTGAGGTTGCCTCTGTCACTGCCACTTATTTACAGGACATTCTGGTGGGGATTAGCACCGTGCATGTGCCACAGGGCTGTGCTGCAGAGGGAGAGGTTCTCCTGAGCATTTCCAGCACTGATGGGGCCAGGATAGCACTGATGCCATTTTTCAAATACCATGAAAGGCAGTAATGCTTCCTCTCAGTTGGTGCTTGGGCTTTCTTATCCCAAGGAGAACTTTCCCAAGGTTGCCTGCAAGTTCTGTGTGCTACAGGCTCTGGCTCCTGGGTGCTGCCAGTGAGGAGATGCTTGTGCAGTGTTTGTAAATCCTCCTCCTCTCCATTCCCCTCACTACTTCTGTTGTCCCTTTCTCCACAACGATGACAAGAAGGCGACTTTCTGTCATTATTTTGTGCAGAAAGAACCTTCCAACTCCTCCTGAACCCGCGAATGGATTTCTCAACCTCCAGCCACCCGAGGTGTAAATGAGATGGGAGCGGGGGCTTTGCACAAATCCCACCTTCTCGCCAGCAGCCTGCTCCCTGCCTGCTTCATTTGACATTTCTCTCCCCTAATAAAGGTTATTTTTTCCAGAAATCCCCCCCAAATTTGTTAATTGTCAGCACTGCCAAGCTGGCATTGGGAGGTGCTGGTGCTGTGCAGCACCAGGGGCAGGGACCCCCAAATTCTGAACAATTGTGATGTACTGTGCAGCTTGGGCAAAGTGCATTTGTTGCCTTGGAAACAAATAGCAGCAGTGAACAACTCAATGAAATTTATGGAATCAACTTCAATAAATCTTGATGATAAACGTGCAAAAACATACCCAGTTTGATGAAGACCTCCAGTATGCAGATGTGAAGGATGGTAGTAAGTTATGTAAGTGCTTTGGTGCTGATTTTGGGCTGCCATGGCCGTGTTCCTATAATATGGGCTCTTTTTTTGTTGTTTCTGAGGAAGCTGTCTGCTGCTTTTCATAGATATGGCATTTAATTTTAATTTCCAGGGTATATTTTAGTTTAATTGGCGTGCTGGATGATTACAGTGGGTTGTTTTGTCTTTTGCAAAGCCTGATTCATATCGAACTCAGGATAAAAATAAAATTGAGAGTGGTGGCAATCCAAGGGTGCACAGAGGGCCACGTCACCCGCCTCCAAGAAGGGTGCAAAATTTCACAAATTAATTAAAGCAGTTATGTAGGACATCTTCCTAATTCCTTCTATCAGCCTGTGAGTTTTACAGACAGGGACAGGTCAGGGATTTTGTAGTTACAGCCAAGCTCTGTGGCAGATTTCGCTCTCACATGGAAAGGTCTCTGTTTACCTGTGCATAGGAACAGGGAAGGTTTATTGTATCTCAGCTAGTGATATTTTCTAAAATTGATATTTTTTTGTTCCTGGTTTGACCTGTGGATCGATGAGGGTTCAGGAATATCGGTGGAATGTCTGGAGATGATGTTGTAAACCTTTAATACAGCCCTTAATGCAATGAGATGTTTTCCCATTAGTTCCCTCGCCTCTTCTCCTTACAGGGCCTTATTTTCATGATTTTCTGCCAGGTCAGGAAGCACTGGGAATATTTGTTTCTTCCTTTTGTGGTGTGCTGGGCCCCAGTTTTGCCCTTCAGCAGCTGAAGGGGCTGCATGAGGCCAGACCCTCCCTCCATCCCCTCTGCTGCAGCCACCTCATCCTGCTGGGCTGGGACCCACACCCAAGCCTGCCCCCATGGACGGGGGTGTCAGAGAATCCCATAATGGGTTGGTTGAAAGGGAACTTAAAGCCCATCCAGTTCCACCCCTGCCATGGCAGGGACACCTCCCCCTGTCCCAGGCTGCTCCCAGCCCCAGTGTCCAGTCTGGCCTTGGACACTGCCAGGGATCCAGGGGCAGCCACAGCTGCTCTGGGAATTCCATCCCAGCCCCTGCTCACCCTCCCAGGGAACAATTCCTGCCCAAAATCTTATTCAGCCCTGCCCTCTGGCAGTGGGAAGCCACTCCCTGTCTCCTGTTCTCCAGGCCCGCATCCCAGCTCCCCTTCCAGCTCTCCTGGAGCTCCTTTAGGCACTGTAAGGTGTTATAGGGACATTTTCACCTTTAAGAAGTTGCCTCCCTGTGTCTTAAGCCAATTTGTCTGCAGAGGCCTCTTTTTCTCACCCTGCACTGTAGGTGCTTTGGTTTTGATGGATATTGGAGTTCTCTTGGGTGGACTGGTCATCTCTTAACCATGGCCCTCCCTTTTTGTTCTCTTACACCATCTTTTCTTACTCCTGGAATGAGATTGTTTCAGAACATAAAGACTTCATGTTAGTGCTGCCCTTGGACTATCAGTGAGTGAAAAAATCCCCAAAAACCCAGCCAGGATCCTGCTCCTGCCCTGGCACCCAGATTGCTGCCGTTGTTTCAGATGCACCACTTTAATTTGTTACTTGGATTTAGCCAGATTCCCAGCCAAGCCCTTGTGTTGATCAGTATCTTCCAGTTCACAGAGTCAGTGCTTCCCCCAGCCCTAATATGTTATATGGATTAGGAAAATCCCTGTGGATGTTGAGGATCACACCTGCAAATCAGCCCAGGTCTGGTAGCAGGGCTTGGGATGTGGCTCTGTAGAACCTGGGGCTTGCCCAGAGCTCAGAGCAATGGATTTTAATTTATTTAGTGCTGGGTGTACTCCTGCCTTGGCTGGGATCAAAATCTGAATTTCCCTTAGATTTCCTCAGGTGTGGAGGGCTGGAAACCCAAAGGGCTTCTCCAGAAACCCCAGGCACGTGGGATGGTTGCTGAGCTCTGCACTGATATTTACAGACCACCAGAGCTCTTCCCATTAGCATACGACTGTATAAGACAGCTTGAACTCCATTAGGAGCTAAATTCAGTGACTCACTAACTCCTTTTTGATATGTTTTTATAATTTCATTGTATTATGACACTTGATTTTAAATTTGCATGAGTAAATGAGCCTCTTACTAAGTCAGGTAAAAAGATTTTTCAGTTATCTACCATGAAATAAGACATTAAAAAAATAGAAAGCAACGTATCCTTGACATATTTAGTTTACATTTTTTCCAACTGTGCTGACTGAACATTTCTAGCCATTAATGATCCAATAAAGCTGTTTGTACCGCTTTAACAGGCTAAATAATTTCACATTAGGAATACATTTTGTAATTAATTTAGTATTTTGTAGGGGAACCATATTTTAGGAAAATACAGATTTACATTTAGTTGCACTCACAATCTGACTTGGAAGATGCAGCGAGTGAAAACTGGCCTTTTATAGTTCACCTCCAAACAGGAAAGTCCACAGAGGCAGTTAACAGTAGTGAACAACTTTAATTGGAATTTCCATGGCTTGTTCAATGAATTCCTGTGGGGTTCCTTAAAAATACCCCCTGGGTAGTGAAGCTCCTGCAGCTGGTGAAAGTTGGGACCACACACCTTTGCCTCTGGGGTTCCACCAGCTTCTGATTCACTAACATGGATTTATGGGTTGGGTTTTTTTCAAGTATTGCTGAACTTTCATTCAGGATAACCTTGGCAAGACCTGAACAACTTTGGGATTTGCACTTCAAAAGTATTTTCACTCTCATTTCCTGTTGGAGAAGAGACCACCCAGGGCCCTGCTGCCAGTGGGATATGGGGGAGTGTGTGTGGGGACCATCCCTTTGTTTTGTTCAGGTGATGAGCAGCAAGGAGATGGCAGTGGTGATCCTTTGGGCTCTGGTGATGATCTCACAGGGAGGTGAAAGTTCCTCTGTTAATTATCCAGCTTTTTAACTCTCTCTGTCTCTCTGGACACTACCAGCTTTAGGGGTTTTTTGTGTTACTGATATTTTTTCTTCTCTTTCCTCTCATTTCATTAACAGTGACAGATGCTTTTAATTAAAAAGAAAAGACAAAACAAAATCCCGAGTAAAACAAAAAGAGAATATTCTAATTTGGCGTGACATTATGAGGCAGGGTGGCTCCTGGCATCCAAGGTATGGAAAAGGTCATCTTCCACAGCTCCAGCCTTTTGCAACAGTGGAATTAAGTTCAAACTCAGGCTGGTTTTGAAATCTTAAGTCTCTCCAGGGATTCCTTTCATAACATCTTCGAACTGGATAACACTACAGTAAATGAAATACACTGCACTGGATTAAAGGGTTATTTCCCCTGTGTGTCGAGCTGACACAGAATCCAAACCCTCAGGTTGCCTCCGAGTTGTCTCTATCTGCTGATTCCCTCCCTGCTTTACAGCTCTTGGAGTTTTTGCAGGGAAAGTTTGGCCATTATTTATTCGGCTCCGGCGCTCGCGGAACGATTTTATGCAGCGAGGAGGCAAAATAAAGCAGCTAAATGGGAAGGAATTTAATGGGCATCAAAACGTGAGGGAAGCAGTGCAGGGAAGAGCAGAACTACCTCTCCAGGTCTGTAGTGCTGCTCTGTAATTTGTGCTGAGGCACAAACTGTGGCTGTGCCTGCATTGCCACTCACACGTTCAGCGCAGAGCCCGCAGTAACCACGGGACTGAGAAATGCTGCTGTGCTCTGAGCTGACTGTTCCAGCAGCTACAATTTGTTAGGGGTCGTTGGCAATGTGTTTTCTTGTAGAACAAATGCTCCTTTTGACTTTGAACTTGGTGCTTGGTGCAGCTTGTGCAGATTTTGTCGAGGGATGGGCATCCAAACTGCTGCCATCTGCTGAGCTCCAGGGGAAAACCAGTGCCTTGAAATCTTGGGAGCACTAGCTCCTCCAGTTTTGTTGTGGTGTCCCAGCGTCCTGTGTCAGGCTGGCCTCTTGATGCTGGGGAAGGTGTTGTCTCCAAGCTTGGCATGGCAAATCACAGTAGACATCTATTGAATCTGCTCTGGAACTGCACAAATGGTCTTGGTCCTCCATTTCCCCCACCAAAACACTGATTAAAGACCCATCCAAAATCATGGGGAGCCTAAGAAACACAAAATCTCCAATAACATTTTGACCAGGAAAAGGCTGAGAACTGTTTCTTCTGCATCCCTGGCTCCTCCCATTTCATTTTATCCAAGGCTGGCTGGGTTAGATGGAAAACAGGAGCTGTGTTATGAAGTGTTTATTTAAGATAAAATGGATCCTCCATATGCTCGATCCCTTTGGGTGTGGCAGAAACAGGGCACTGTGCTCTGTGTGTCCCCGTGTACCTCTGGATCCCATTCTTTGTTGAATCTCTTCACCCACACTGTGGTTTTCTCTGGATGTGCTTATGGGTGCCTCTGGAATAACCACTGCTAACCCCAAACCAACCCCAAACCCCTCTCCTAAGAGCTGGAGGATTGACGCGGCTGCTGCTCTTGACAAGGATGGGGAGATGCTCCTGGCAATTCTGACATGCTTTGTCTCCAGGAACTTTTGGGATGAGGTGTGGCACCTGGGGCTCTGTGGAAGGTGCATGGCAGGATTTATCCCTGCTGAAGGCTTTCTGCTGGCCAGGAGGTGACTCCACAGGCATCAGGTTCCTCTGTCTCCAAGTGTTATTTGCAAATAAACACCCACACTCATTAAAAACATGTGGGAAACGATGCTTTGGGGATTCTGCTGTCCACGAGTAATTAAAATCAATGACATTTTTGGATTTCCCTCTTACTTAACAACCTGGGAGCAGAAGCTAGGGCAGGGAGTTGCATGTCCTGACGCTCCCACAGCCTCCAAGACGTTCGCTGTCTTTCCAGGAGGTCTCCAATCCCCTTGGAAAAGCTGGGACATTGAAAATATGCTCCGAGCTTTTTAGCACTTCTTCCAGATTATTTCTTCAAGTATTTAAAAATATATTTTATAGCACTAAAATAAATGTCAATGAGTTTGCATGGCTTGGGGCTAACAATAGTATTTCTATTTCCATCCAGCAGCCTGGCAGGGCATTTGGCGATGGAAGAGCTGGATGTGGAGACCTGGCTGTTTCTTCTGACTTGGTCCTTGATGTCTTGAACAGTTTTATTCTCTTGTGCTTTACTTTCCCTGTTTTGCTAAATAGCAATGAAAAAGCTTCCTTGCTTTGTTCAGGCACCTGGGATTTATCAAAGGCCTCTGGGCAAGTGTTAAACGCTGAGCTAGGTATAAAAAGCGTTATTTAGTGTTATGTTTATACCTCTTCAATGTTAGCATGTATTTTTATATACTCCTTGCAGTGACCTTTGTGTTTTTCCAACCAAGTAGACAATCTCCTTGACTCGGGGGGTTGGTTTTTTCCACTGCCTGTCGTGGCATCTTTGAAGGGATTTTTGTAAATACGCTTTCTTTGGGGGGTGTTTTCAGTGTTTGGGCTGGGGCTTGTGGTGCTGGAGTTGCACACAGAGGATGGGAGAATTCCCATGAGGAAAATAATAGCATGGAAGTCCATTCCTCACCTCAGCTACAATCAAACGATGTTTTAAGGATCCCATGTTTGATGGGCAGTGATTTGGGGAGTACCCCAAGCCTTAAGGAGGCTGCAGAGGAGCAGGGCACGGAGCTGGTGTGGGGAGAGGTGCAGGAGTAAACGGGATGGCAGGAATTCAACCCTGGCACTGTGTCAAAGGCAGCGAGCCCTGCTCGGAGCAGCTGCGTTCCCCGGGACTGCGGGAAGCCAAATGGTTTGTTTGTCTGTTTACATGGATATGTGGGGCTGTGTAGGGGAAAACCACTTAGCAGAAATTCTGCTATTAAAGCAGATGGTGGGAGATTCATCTGGTTTTTAGGGGGGTACTTGCTGCTGCGATGACCACATTGTTAATTCCTTCCCATGCTAGGAGTCCATCCGTCATTCCAGGGGATGGGGGAATTGTGTTTCCTGAAGCTCTCAGCTCCTTCCTCGCTTTCTCCCAAGCTGATGTGGTATTTTGGGAAGCAGAGGAGCATTTTGTGAGGGTGGTTGTTGCAGTTTCTCTGCCAGTGTGCCTTCCGTGCTGTCCTCTGCTCCACCCCTTCCCAGTGCTCCCATGGCAGTTCCAGCTGCCTCTGGCCCTCCTGCAGACCAGCAGCAGCCCCTCTGCTGCTGCTCAAATGCTGGTTGTTAGCCTAGATTTCCTTTTTTCCCTTTCCATTTTAGAAATTGCTCTTTTTTCCCCCCTGCCGTATCACTGACAGCCGCATTCTCCTTGACAGTTGTGATATTTGTATGTGTGCATGAAAACAGTAGGAAGCATTTATGTAGGTGTCACTAATTTAATTTAATATAATCTGATCTGTACGTATAGGGGAGGACTGCTCTGTGCTGAAAATGCTTCTCTTTATTTTACAGTCTCCATCATCATCAGATACAACTCCTGTCATTCTCCTCTTCTGTTCACCTACCCAAAGACCAAATCTGGAAATAGTAACCAAAAGAGAAGCCCACGTCACGCACAGAGCAGGGAAAGGTTGAAATAATTGAAGGGTAAGTGATTTTTTTTTCACTCTTATTCTGTGTGTAAAGGTACAATAGGAAGTGCAAGACTGTGTAAAGAAGCTGTTAAGCACACACACAGCTGCTGTGTATGCAAAGCATGAAAAAAATGACTGAAATGCTGCTTTGCTGATCAAAGAAAGGTGAGAAAGTGCCCGGGAGGGGCAGGTGCTGGTTCTGCTCACCCTGGATGCCTGTCTGCTCTTACCTGGCTGGAAGCAAAGGCTCTGCACAGGCTGGCATGGCTTTGGCTGGCCTGAAGGAGCTTCCCAGCTGAGAGGGAGCCGGGATATCGGAGCCTCCCGCTGCTGAAGAGCTCTTGTGTCATTTCCTTCTCTCTTCCCCACTTCAAACCCCTCTCAGCTGGGGTGGCGAGCTGTGTGCGTGGGACAGGATGTTTTGCCTTGCCCCTGCTCTCTGCAGTCCCTCAGCTCCATCAGCTTTTCCTGGAGAGCACCCTGGTGGTGCCTGTGCTGGAATTTTCTGAAGGGAAGCGTTGATGGGGGCTGGAGGATGCACAAACTGACTGGCAGAGCAAGGAGGCCTCTCCCTGGAAATGTTTGCCTTCAGGCTTTCCTTTCGCTGTGAGCATGGCGAATGAGATAGGAGGAGATAGAAAATGAGCTTTTGTGAAATTCAGCACCCTGGCTGAAGCATTAGTGAGCTCCAAATGGTGGGGAGTTCGTTTTCCCACCCCATTCCCAGCTCTGTGCTTGCATATATTGTATTTCTACACGTGTTCTCATGTAGATGGACAGGATATGCCTTCGCTCGCATTTGAGAACTTCTCTTTAAACATCTGGGTTTTCTGGTCTATTGCTATTGTGGGTTTGTTGGGTTTTTTGCTTTTTTTTTTTCTACCCCTGCAATGTTTGTTCATGTAAAATTCATATCTGGGAAGGGCATCTTAAATCCCTGCTTCTGAGTCAAAAAGGGAAAGTATGGAAGTGAAAAGAGAGATTGTATCGTTTAAGAAATATGATTCATGAATTAATCCTCGTCTGCTCCACCATCTGTGGTGTGTGTTTCAACACAGAAATACTGGGTTATATCTCTTTAAAAAGCTTTCTTCTTGCTGATAGCCTGAGTTTGCTGCAGCTCTAATGGGGAATTTGCTTCTTTTGGGGGAGAGAGTGGTGGGATTTGTTCACAGCCTGGGTGGGTAGCCCCAACCTGTAGGTCGCTGAGGAGGCTGCAGAGCTCTGTGTTTTGGGAGGTGCCAGCCCTCTGTGAAATGCATCAACCTGATGTGCAGGCAAAGCTTGTGCATGGCTGTTTTTGCTGTGAAATTGTGGCTGGATCTCTGGAGCAAGAGACAGGCAGCGATGACAGGAGGTGCAGGAACCTCTTGAGATCCTTCTGAAGAGAAATGACTCTTTCTGAAATGGGCTGGAGCTCCAGAAAATAAAGTACTGAGGTAGTTCCCATCCTCTGTTTCCTGGTGATGTTTTTGTGATTTCTTTGTAGATAAAGAGAGAGGGGAGTTTTCCCATCTTGGTCCCAATAAGAAGCTGCCACGCTTCGTGCTTCCAGGAGGAATGGGGGATTAAAGGACGCTGGGAGTTTTGGGGGTGACCTTTTCCTGATTTGATTCTTTGAATTGTTTCTCAGATTTTTGCAGGGAACAGCTTCCCTTTTTAAACATATCTCTCAGGTTCCTCTTCCTGCAGCAGGTCAGATCCATGATGGGTGAGCCTTTTTCATCCTTCCTGGACAGAGTCCCTGAGCAGGACAGTTCCAGTGCTGCAGGCACCATCAGTGCCTTTCCTGCATTGCTCCTTTTCCTGGCTGTGGGATTTGCCCCATCACTTTTTCTCCCACCGTGTGAGGTGCTGGTGAAAGCTGGAGTGTTTTCCCCGTTGTTCTGGAGGGGTGGAGGTGCTGGAGGTGGTGGATGTTGGATGCCCTCAGCCCTTGCCACAGCTCACAGTGGCCTCAGCCCATGGCTTGGTGATGCTCCCATGTGGCCACAGCCCCTCCTGTGCCAGTGGCACTGATGTGAGCACAGCCCTGCCTGGCTCTGCTGGTGCTGATGGATGGAGGTGATCCAGGGGCTGAGTCCAACAGTGAAATACTGCAGGTTTATTGCCTTCCCATTCATCCTGTTTTCACGCCTTTCTGCCTCTCTGACTCATTGCCATCCGGCCTTTCCTTGCAGTTCCTGTTTGGGAACACCCACTGGACAAGGCTGGAACAGAGCTCTGATGCTTCCCATTGCCTTGGGAGCTGCTTTTTTAACTGAACATCTAAAGCCGGGATGGGAAAGGAAAATGCCTTTTTCAGGAGCAGCAGTAAAGTGTTAAAGTGAAGGAGGATGTGGGGGATGCTCTGTCCTTCAGCCACGTGCTGAGCTCATCAAGGCTCCTCCATGGTCCCTAAGAAATGTTTTCCCACTCCCTCCATTATCACAAATCCCTCCCTGCCCACTCACCAGGGAACCCTTGGATGTACAGATGTTTTGTGACACAAAAAGTCAACTCCACAAGCAGCCAGAATCCCATTGCTACCATCAACGGCTGTGTCTGAAGGGAAAAGGGTGTCAGCAGTGGTTCAGCAAATGTTCAACATTGGAATTAGGCTGAAATACATCCCTGTCCCAGGGACAGGACCTAGGGAATCGCTGGAGCTGGGCCAGGGCAGGGTTAGGTTGGAGATCAGGAAAAGGTTCCAGTGTTGGCATTTTGTGAAATACTTTGAGCCCCCACAGAAGCTTTGCTTGGAAAAAAAAAAAAAAACAAAACACCAAACCAACAAGAGGTAAAACAAATTCTATCAGAAATGAGAAACAGAAACAGTCCAGGCAGATTCCATTAGCTGCAGGTTTTACTTTTTGTTTGAAGCTGTGATTAAAATCAGCAGCTTTTATTTCAAGTTAAAAAAAAAAAAGAGACATATATATGCTCACCTTTATTTCTACCACAGTGTGGGGTTGTATATGAGGGGTTTGGTGGATCCCCCAGCTTCTCCTCCCTCTGCAGGGAGAGTGTCCCCTGGCAGGGTGACAATGCTGGTGGCAGAGGACGTGTGACTTTCCTCCAAGGTTTCTTGTGGACAAAGAAAGGAGAAGCATTGATTCCCCATCAATTCTTTAGGACCCCAGTGAAACAGCTGCTTGTTTCTCCTAAACAATTATGCCAAGACAGAAATTGGCTGGTGTCTGCACGGACTTTTTGGATGGGGAAAATAAAGCAGTAATAGCTGGAAAAATAATATGGGCTATGAGATAATAGATGCCTGAGCGATAAAATTAAGCAGTATTTTACAACGAAGGAAGAGGGTTTGGCAATAAATAGTTTGCCTTTGACTTCCTTTTGTTTGCCAGAGAACTGATGTTGTTTGGGAGAAGTTGTCCTGGGCTGTGTTTTCCAAGCAGATGTAGGAAAATAGTGAAGGTGTGGACGATTTTCAGTCCCTCCCAAGAAGGCTGCTGCCAGCCTGGGGTGCAGCCCACGCTGTCAGCGTGTTGGATGTGACAGGGATGTGACACCGGAGCTGCTGTGGGAAATCCCACCCTTGAAGGGGGATGTTTGCAAGAGAATAGCAAGGTTTACCAAACCAAATGGGAACAGGATTGGGTGTAAATGCCAAAGGGAGCCCTGAAAGCCCGGAAAGGGGCATTGGCATGTTCAGCAGGGTCCTAGTGGAGGTGATTGCCACTCTACCTCTGTGCTGTGCAGAAGCCCCTTCCCAATAATGCCCTGACAGTGGGATTTGGTTTTATTCTGCCATCTCTCCACAATGCGCTTTTCTGTAACAGCTCCATGAGCACCTGGCCAAGGAGGTCATTTGGAAATGCTGTTTTCTCTGTTTCAGGTGCCTCGTACCACTGTCCCCTTCCACTTGTGCACAGGGCATGTGCCAGGGTGGGCTGGGAAAATGCTGTGGTTGCCTCCTGGTGCCAGGGAGAACATCCCAGGGAGTGCAGGACTCTTTGCTCCAGGGACACCATGGTGGGCAGGGCTTGTTCCTCTTCACTTTGCATGAAATAAAAGCACCCTTCAAACAGAGCTGCAACCCCTAATCCCACCTTCCCAGCGATGGATTCAGGTGCAGCAGGTTGAGATTCAAGGTCTTCAGCCCAGGCCAGCTGCTGAAAGCTTTTAATTTCACAGACCTCAGGGAAAGTTTCCCTGCCAGGTGGGGGGATTTCCGCAGAGTGGATGGCTCTGGGGAGAGATCAGAGTCCTGGCTGTCCCCAGGAGCTGAGTTGGGGATGCTCAGCACCTCTGCAAACGAGGCCAAGCTGTCTCGTGCATCCAGAATGGAATAATTAAGTCGCTGTGCATTAAGACTCTGTTTTTATTCATGGAGTGTAATGTGATTCATTTGCTCTTTTGCTCTCGTGTGGAGAAGGCCGTCATCTCGTATGCATGGCTGGCTGCAGGCACAGCTCTGCTCAGTTATTATTTTTAGGGGTTCTGGCTGGGAGGGAACAGACATTTCTCTCACGTGCGGAGTGGCCGCAGAGCTGAGTGGCCCGATGCTCTCCCAGCCCTGGTGGGGGAGCATTGAGCTGAGCTCAGCTCTCCTTCTCCAGAGCTCCCAGTGAGGATCACAGAATCACAGAATTTCTAGGTTGGAAGAGACCTCCTTCAAGAACAACAGGTCCAACCCATGCTGTAACAACTAGACCATGGCACTGAGTGCCACATACAGGCTTTTTTTAAACACATCCAGGGATGGTGACTCTGCCACCTCCCTGGGCAGGCCATTCCAGTACTTTATCACTCTTTCCATGAAAAATTTTTTCCTAATATCCAACTTATATTTCCCTTGACACGGCTTGAGACTGTGTCCTCTGATTCTTTCTCCTGCTCCAGCCCCTCGTGCCAGGGCAGTGCTGGAGCCCCTGCACCTCATCCAGGGCAGCGGTGGAGGCAGGAGGGATGCAATGGGGGAACAGCATCCTCGGATGTCCCAGTGACACCCAGTGCCCACCAGCTCCTTGCAGAGGGGGGTTAAGCTGTTTACTGGGGAACCCAAACCCCAGGCCTATGGATGTGGCACAGGATCCTGCTGATACGTGGTGGGTGTAGGATGGGACCTCGCTCTGCTTGATGAACTGATTAAAAATGGGTGATGTGGGTGCTCACTGCTGCAGGTCTCTTAGTGCAGCCAAGGAGGGAAATTACTCCTCCTTAGAGTTAAAAGAAGGAAGACACCAAGCAGGGGAAGAACAAAGGATACAAGAGGATGAACACAATGCATTTTTTCTTAATGTTAGCATGGGAAGCATCAATTAAGCTGCTAATTCCTGAAGAATATTAATGAGTAAACCAGTTGAAGTCAGTACCTCTCATGGTGGGACAGGCCCAGAGCGTTTTAACTCTTCCTGTTGGATCTCCACCTACAAAACAAGTCAGAAATCCCCTCCCAGCCCTGACTGTGATGGCCAGCCCTTTTTAATCACAAAGCCCTGAACTCTGTCCTGCTGGCAGATTCCAAGTGGTCACCCTGCATGGCCCAGTGACCGCCTCAAAGTCCTCAGGTGACCCTGGGTTTCTGATGCTGCAGGGTCACAGCACGTGTGAAAATCAGTGAGATTTTAGAAGCAAAGGGCAGGAAGAGGAGAGTTAACTCCATGTGTTTCTTTTCTTTTTTTGCTTTGTCCTCTTCTTCCTTGTTTTTATATCTCTCCCGTACACTTCAGAGCCCAAATCCATGCTGGGAAGGACTCACAAACAGAAAGCAACATCTGAGGCACAGGCGAGGGGCAAGGCACAAGCGCAGTGCTTAAATTGATGATTTTCTTACACTTTGTCGATGGGGAGGCATAAAAGAGGGTCAGGTGTGGATAAAGATAAGGGGTTTTCAGAAGAGCTTGGAGCCAGGAGCAGTTTGGGAAGGGGAGGTTTTTTAGCCTCCAACGATTTGGGAAGACAAAAGAGGTGGAAGCAGGGAGGCAACAACGCCGACCTTCTGTGCTCTTTGTTTGCAAGAAATGCACAAATCGCTGCTGATATTGCTGAATGCTTTCCTGCTGCTTTGTGGCTTGATTTGGAGATGCAGCCATTCCCAGCCTGGTTCCTGACTTCAAAAAAAAAAAAAAAAAAAATAAACCCCCCTAAAAAACCCCAAACAAATCCTAACTGAGGGAATCATAATTGTTCCCTCTGTGGTGCCTGCTGGAAGGACCAGGACAGCAAACACCTTCACCTCTCAGCAACCTTAGACCCTGGTTTGGTTTGGTACAGATTAATGCCTTTTGGAGAGTTCTAGAAAGGTCAGAAACAGAAAAGAAGCTCTAATATCAGTGTAGCAACCAGCTGCCTGCGTTGGGTTTCATTTTACTGCTATAGTAACACCAGGAGCCTCAGTGTCAGTAGCGTGCCCACTGAATGCCAGTGTCCCCCTCTCTTTTTCAAGAGACAAGCCCATAAGAAGGTATTTTCTTCCTGAAGAATTTCTCTGAGGCAGTAATGGGCTTTTTGGAGGTTTTGGTCCTCGTACTCAGAGATGTAAGGTGGGTGATTTACAAGGCACTGTGCAAATGCCAAATTGTTAGGCAGAACTGCTGCTGATTTAGAAAGCAGTTAAAGCTCTGAGTGTGCCAAGTGCCAGTAGAGTGTTTCTACAGATGGAATAACTGGAAATATTGGAGAGATTCCAAAGGTTTAATCAAATTCAACCAGGTTTTTTCCCCTTTTTTCTTTTTTCTTTTTTTTTTTTTTTTTCTTAAACTGCAGAATTCTCTGAGGAATGCGGGTTGAAATAGTAGATTATTCCACTGCCTTTAGTACCATGGGGGAGATTTTCACAGATGAACATAAAGCAAACACACAAAACTTTAAAGCAAACACATGAGTGGGTCTATAAACGAGGGCTGGAGCAGCAATGCCCTGAAATGCTGGACCAGAGTAGGGAACATCTCAGATATCCTGGCAGGAGGCTCCTTGGAAGCAGAAGGATGGTTTTGCAGTCCCACAGCACAAAGGGAAGTGGCAGCCACAGTGTCCCTGGTCCAGTTCTCCTGGACCCAGACAGGTTTTGGTGGGATTCTGGGCATCCTCTCTGTGCTCGCAGTGCAATGCTGGGACATACATATGTTTCTGCACAGATGCCCACCTTCCTGTAGTCTTGTTGACAGCCTTTCCAAGGCTTCTTATTTAGCCAGACCATATGTGCTTGGGCATGGAGATAGTGGGATGTGGAAAGAGCAGCGCATTATCCTTGGGCTGCAAACACCATCAGGAGCAATTCCCAACAAATTTTGCTGGTGCAGAGATCCAGAGCTGCTGATCCCGCATCGCAGGGCACACGGAGCTATCAGAGGCCGTTCCTGCCCTCATTTGTCAAAACCTGGGTCCAGAAAGCCACTTCCCTTTGTTCTGTCCTCAGACCAGCTCTCCCTGTCCACTCCTTGGATATTCACCCAAAGGGTGGGTGAAGGACACCCAGGAGAGGGGAAATGGTGTCTCCAGGTGGAGCTTTGCTGCTGAGGACCAAGCTGGGGAAGAGGCTGGAAGTCTTTCCGTGGGTTTTCCCTTGTTGGTACTGAAAATGAAGAGCCCATTCCCATTCCTGGCAGCATGGTTTTGTTTGGGGGTGAGGTGGCAGGGCCAGGGTGTGGCTGTGAGGAATGTCTGTCCCAGGAGCAATGCTGGGACAGTGCTGCAGCTTTTACCTTGCTGGGGAGGGGGGGCGTTTTCAGCAGAATTTTTGGGTTTTGCAGACGGCCTGATTGGATCCATTAAGTGTCATTTATTTATTCTTGTAAGAGGAGAAGTTTCCTGCTTTTCCTGGAGTGTTTGGTATTGATCCTCCCTGGAGCTGGGGACTGTCCCTGCGAGGCGCTGTCCTACTCCCGGCACAGACCCCATGTGGCTCTGAGCTGTGTTTCTCATGGAATAAATCCCTCCAAAGCCATTAGCCTCAGTGCCACAGTCTGCTGCTCCTGCTTTCCTGCCCCCACCTCCACCCTGTCATTGATCCAGCCTGCTCCCTGTTTGCTGCAGTCAGGGCTGCCTCTGCCGCTGCGCACAGATTGCCTTAAAATTGAATTGGTTAAAACCATTTCATAAACATTCCCTCCCCTTCCTGATCCTGGTCACTGCACCAGCCAGAGATGGAGCTTTCCTGTGATTTTACCTGGCCAAGGGGTGGGGCAAGATTCCCAATTTTATGCGTGTGTTTTTGTGGGGTTTTGGGTTTTTTTTAAGTCAATTTAAAAATTAAAGCTGATGTGGTTATAGGAATCAGGTCCCTGAAGAAGCTGTTGTCTGTCTATGGATCTGTGTCCTGGGTGGTGTATCCAGCTCAAGGCTTTGCAGGGATTGGGATTCTCTCTGTGCCATTTGCCACCAGCCATTCTTAGATGAGAGCTCTAGTGCTCGTGCTGCTGTGCTGCCATGCTCCAGCAGCTTTGAGGCACCAGGATTATTGTTTTCCTGCTGATGTGGTTGTGGTCTGACCAGGGACAGCTGGGAGATGTGGAGTTGTGGTATTTTGGAGGTGTTTAACTGAACACCCCGGGGTGTGTTCACAGGGGGATGGTGATGATGCCCTGGATTTTGGAGCACATCCCTCCAAAGCACCTGGGGATTGCAGGGAGGAGGTGAGCCCATGCTCACCTCCCTGGAGCTGAGGAGATGTGCTCACCAAAAGAGGTAGGTGCCTCTGCCTGGGGCTGCAGGAGCACTCTGAGCCAGTGACTCAGGAGCTCTCTGTATCAGACACATCCAAACACAACTGTGCCAATGCCAAAAAGCTTTTGTAAGGACTGTGGAAAGAGGGCTTGGAAATAAGAAATGGTTTTGCAGGTAGTCTCAAGTGTCACCCCGAAAAGGTGTGTTTGTACAAAAGGTGGCACAGTGCTCCCAGCTGCTGGTGATGTTCCATTGTTCCTCATTCACCACCCGTCCCTCCAAACTCCTTCACTCCCAGTGCTCTCACAAGAGCCCTTCTGCAGCAGCGTTTATCTCGAGTGCTGCTATATCAGGATCCATCGATCTTGTCATAAGATCATCTGCACCCAGCCCAAGCTCCGAGGGTGGGAAAGTGACACGAGCTCTCTGTTCCTCTGGGCCTGGTCTCTGGTGCTGCTGAGAGGCTGGCACGGGGTTGGACTTGCTTGGATGGGGTGACCCATCCCAGAGCGTCCCTGTCATGGAGGGCCCAGCCCAACGTGATCATCCCTCTCCAGGAGGTGTCCTGGACCCAGCTAAGCCTCAGTCCTCTGGCACCCTCTTAGCCACTTGGCAAATCCTTGTGGAAATCTGCCTGAATTCAGTTTTCTCCTAGGATTCCTCCTTCCATCCCTTGTCCAGGGGCTCTTGGTCCTGCCACCTCTGCTTCTGGAGCACCCCTTGCGTGTCCTGGGGAATATTCTGGCTGGGCCTTCCCAACACTTGCAAGTTTCCTCTTGTGTTACACTGAAAGCAGTTTGAACCGGCTCCTGCAGGAATATTTTCCATGCCTACAGGCCCTCCCTAAACTCTTCTCTAACACCTTGTCTGCAGGAGGTGATGGTATGAAAGGACAGCAGACACATCTGGCATTGTGAAGCCTCATTGTGCCCTTACCCTGTGACCTCTCTGCCTGTTGTGGCTCCTCCACCCTTGTCTGCTGATGGCAAACATGGTGCTGCTGCACACAGTAAATTTTTCTGTGTCATGACATCTGTACAGGCTTCTTCTTTGGGTATTTCACATATAATAATGGTTATATGAAATTAATGTGGTTAATGGTGGTGAGGCCCTGGCCCAGAGCAGCTGTGACTGCCCCTGGATTCCTGGCAGTGTCCAAGGCCAGGTTGGACACTGGGGCTTGGAGCAGCCTGGGATGGTGGAAGGTGTCCCTGCCCATGTCAGGGGGATGGAATAAGATGTTCTTTAAGCTCCCTGCCAACCCAAGCAATTCTGTGAGTCTTATTGACAACCCTGAAGCTCACTCAGAGAACCCAACACCAGTGGTGCAAATTTATTTGCACATTATATTTCAGACAGAGGCCACCTTCAAGTGCAGGCAGCAATTTCAGTTTCTGGTTAGGTGTTGTCATTCCTGTTGTCCTGTCAGGCAGGCAGGAGCTGCTGATGTTTGTGTCAGCCTCAAACCAGGCTCAACAGTAAAACTTCTGTCAGGAAATCCTTTGTTTGCTCCTGCTCTGGGCCCAGATTGGAGCTGGAGGTGAGGTGCTGCTGCCAACATGTTGTGGTCCCAGGCCTTTTTCTCATCCTCAGGCTCTTCCTTTACATCTGTTTTGAGATGTTACTACCCCTGGAGCCTGATTCCCTCTCTTCTCCCAAGAAAAAGAGAAGGAAATTTGCCTGGACAATGTTGTGTGTCTGTGTTTTACAGTGCTGACCTTGTGTGCCACAACCAGATGCCACCCCAGGTCTGCTGAGGTTTGCTTGGCTGTGTCATCCTGGAGAGGACAGGACAGGGAGTGACACAAGGTACAGCCTGAAACCCCTCACCTGAGGGGCCTCTGAGCTCTCTGACTGTGCAAACTGAGTGCTCCTTCTTGAGGTTTTCAAAGGAGAGAAATGGAATCCCACCCAGAATGAGATTATAAACCAGAATCTCCTTTCCTGGGCCAAGTGCTCCAAAGAAAAATGCTTTGAGGCTTTGAGGCTCTCTCTCAGGTTTTCCTCTTTTTTTTTTTTTTTTTTCAGATGGAGCAGAGCATTTCTTTCCAAGGAATAAGAGAAAACATGAACTGTCTCTTCCACTCAGTAGTGATTTTTTTTTTGTCAGCTCCTGGTGGTTGTTGCCCTGCCTTGGAGCTGATAGGGAGGCACTGGGGATGTCCCTGGAGCCATCACCCACCTGAGACCTGCTTCTGCTCTTCCCTCCTTCCCCTTCCTACACCACCAAGTGCTCATCCTGTGGCTCTTGGCCAGACAAGGAATTTAGTATTCAGGAAGTTGGGAAGTTTGACTGTCCTTGGTCTAATTAGTTCCTTAAGCACAGGGGAGCTCAGATCACCGTTCAAATGGCTGTAATTTGAGTGAGTTTGAGACAATAGGAGAGGATTAAGTAGCAAAATTGTGTCTATTACTTTGGCCAAAATTTGAGTAGAATATATAATTTTCCGAGCATGAGGGTTAGGTATTAATGTGGGCTTGGCAGAGTTCATCATTTTTAAGACTGCACTGAGGGTTCTTCACGTGCTGAGATATGAGATCAAGGCTGGAAGTCGAGCACAGCTTTCTGGAAATTCTCCTCTGAACAAAGAATTGGCCTCAACAAAGAGGTGACACGGGAAGATTTAATTGCTTATTTTTCTAGGAGGTGGCTCTCCTAAATCGTCTTCTGGTCTTAAATCCTGTGGATAGCTATAAAATTTTGGAGGTGGCTTTTCTCAGAGAGAGGCCCTGCAAGCGTCTGCCTCCCTTTTCCAGGCTAAGAGCTTCCCAGAAGGGGATCCATCTCCAGGGGTCCCTCCCCTCAAAAGGGCAGGGATCCATCTCCAGGGGTCCCTCCCCTCAAAAGGGCAGGGTAGAAACACAAAAGCCCAAACACCCTGGGGGATTCAAAATAATGCAACCTGGAGAGAAAGCCTTTGCTTTTCTCCTCTCCCTCCCTTGGCAGCAGATGTTGGAATCCAGGTGTTTTGCATGCAGAGGGCTGCAGCAGCCACAGCCCCGCGCATGTGCTGCATCCCTGGGAGTCCTAAGTGGTGTTTTCATGCTTTTAGTGGTATTGTACAAGGCATGGCTGAGGGACAAAATCATTCTTTGTCTATCTAGGATGGGTAAATGGTGTATTTTATATGTCTTTTTTTTTTCTTTTTTTTTTCTTTTTTAATACTGTGTGCCTGCATCTGTTCCGATAGGGGAAAAACAATGCTAATTGGAACATTTGAAGGGGTTTGGAATGAATGAGAACAAACATTACCAGGCTGAGAAATTTAAAGGGAATTTAGTAAAAATGTCTGAGTTTAAGGGCTTCCAGGAGTGGTTTTGGTTGGTTTAAACTTGAGCATGGTGAGAATAAAGGGCCTTTGATGGCTGATTTCTTCTGCATTAGCTGAACTCGCAGGACAGTGTGACGGCATGGGTTGGGTCATGGAATTATTTCGGTTGGAAAATCCCTTTAAGATCTTTGACTCCAGCCATTCCTCCAGCACTGCCAAGGCCACCTCTGAACCATGTCCCCAGGTGCCACATCCACACGACTTTTAAATCTCTCCAGGTATGGGGACTCCACCAGTGCCCTGGGCAGCTGTGCCAGGGCTGGACAACTCCTTGGGGGAAGAAATTTTCCGATATCCAACCTAAACCTCCCCTGGCACACCTTGAGGGCAAGTGTGTCCTGCTGCTGCCTTTTCTTTTCCTGTAAAGAAATCAGGTTTGAGCATTGCACAGATAATGCAGGAAAACCACCCAATTTTGCCCTTTCTTGCTGTCTCATTGATGTCTGTGACCTGTGAGGGGTTCATAAGGTGTTGGATCAGCAGATCTCTGCTGGAACCAGGTCCTTTCCATGCCAGCCATGATTCCAGGGAGCATTAAATAGGGCTCTTTTTGCTGCAGGTACTGGTGCTGCAGTGGGGAATGTGCTGAGGTGCTAGGCAGCTGTGATTGCATTTTCTGCATGGATAAAGAGGTTCCTGCACGGGCATACTTAGGACTTGTAAAGCTTTTGGCTGAGAATTTGCTGTGCAGGGCAGAGGGACAAAGACATCATAATGCTGCCTCCAGTCTCCTTTGAGGCCTGTGCAAGAGATCATGTTTACTGGTGTTTTTTTTTAATTTCATCTTATTTTTTCAGGTCTGCCCTTTTTTTTTCTCCACTAACCTGAAGGCTTGTGCTTGCTTGGTGCTCCTGCTGGCCACCTTTAAATCAACCAGAGAACGATGCATTGGCTTCACCAGCATTTCATTTATTCCTCCAGTGTTGGCTTCTTTGCTTGAAGCCTCTCAGTAGGCAAGGGGTTAAACAGCATCCTCATGGTTCTTCCAGTTACCCCATCAGGACTGTTTAAAAATCAGCTTCTCCCCACTTACTGCACTATAATTAGGATACAGGAGTTGTGGGGAATGATTTCACAAAGTGACTTGGTGTACTCGCCCGTGCACCCCAGGGAGCCAGGCAATTATGCATACATAATTCCACTCTTTGAATATTTTCTCTTTCTCTGCATAATTTCTCTCTATTCATCTTTCCAGTGTCCTTCTGAGATAAACTTAGAAGTCTCAGCTTTCAGAATTTAAAAAAAGCTCCTGGTGCCTGCATGTGCACTATTTGCATTTGAGCCAGCAGCCGTTCTCAGGGCTGCGGCGAAGGGGAGAGGCTGGCCAGGAGGGCATGGAGTGGAGCCCAGGGAAGGAAGCAGGAGAAGCCCTCCAGTGCTTCTGGGGAAGGATCAGAGAGAGGCTGGGAACACAGAATAGAATCATAGAATTGTTCAGGGTGGAAAAGCCCTCTCAGACGGAGTCCAGCCGCTCCCTCAGCACTGCCAAGGCCACCACTGACCCGTGTCCCCAGGTGCCACATCCACACAGCTGTTAAATCCCTCCAGGGGTGGGGGGACTCCTCCACTGCTCTCCCTGCTGGGGCTGGACAACCCTTTGGGCAAAGAAATTTCTCCAAAAATGCAATCTAAACCGCAACAAAAGGTTATGGCTTTGAGTAACACGATCCAGTGAAAGATGCCCCTGCTCACACAGCTGGGGGTTTGGTTGGGATGATTTTTAGGAGTTTCCCTCCAGGGATATTTTGGAGCTGCCCCTTTCAGGGGTGTGTTTTGGTTCTCATGCCCTGTCTGTGCTGTTCTCAGGGAATTCATGGCAGCCTGGCAGGGAAGCACAAGTGACTGCAGCATCTTTCCTCTGCTCCGGTCAGTTTATCTCTATAAACTCGCTGTTGACATGATGCAATTTCTCCTGGTTGCAGTGTAGCTGTAGAGCAGCAAAGTTGTGATAAAAGACAACTTGTTGAAGAGATTCTTTGTCATACTCACGGTTCATCTACAATTCCTTTTTTTCCCTGGCCAGGAGTGTGGTGGTGCTTTGCAATTATCCCTGCATTTGATGCCTGTTCCTTCTTTCCCCTCCATACCTCTTTTTTCCTGATTCAAGTTCCCCATTCATTCTCTCTTCCTTTTAGTTTCTTCTGTCTTTTTTTTTTTTTTAATTTTATTTTATCCACCACCTTCTCAAGGCACTGAAGCTGTGCTTTACTGTGGTCTGAGGAAAAGCTACTGTTCTACTTCCCGAAGAAAGCTTATTGTGTAGTGCCATGAAAAACGATTTAAACAACACAAGGGAATAAAGGCACACCACATTTCTCTGAAAGTTTTTCTTTTCCCTTTTTTATTTTTTAAGGAATAATACATAAGCTGCTAGGAGAGGGCAGAAATGTCTCCTGCTTCTCTGTCAGGCTGGGAAATTCTAAGGAAACCTGTGTTTTACATGGGAGCTTGAAAGCTGGACACCCCACCTCCAAACCTTTGCTGTTCTTGGCATTATCCTCATAAGCCTAACAAAAAAAAAAATCCTCAGATTGTTCCCAAATAGCACAGAATCAAAGCTTACAAGGCAGTAGTGTAATTACTTGCTTTCTTTTTTGGTGCCAGTTTATTGCCATCTTATGTAAGACACTCCAGCATGTTCAAAGGGGCTTTTTAGCAGTGAGAGCTCAGTGATTCCAGTCTCAGCTGAGTTACTGGGGGCTGGCAGCAGGACAGGGATGGGTTTGGATCCTGGCTTCAGTTCTGCAAATGGGCAGAGGCTCTGGATGTGCCAGAGCCAGCCCTGCTGGACCCAGCTCTGCTGGATCCCTCTCAGCCCCCCAGCCCCTGGTATGCACTGGACCCATCTGCAGCACCTCACCCCTGGGTACATCCATCCCTCCCTGGCCAGAAAGGCTTTGAGGCACCATTTCAAATTTATTTAGTTAGTTAGGCAGTTATGTGCATAGGGCTTTTAAAATTAAAATTCTTTAAAATATTATATTTATTTCTTTATTTTATATAGAGCACACACTATATATCTATTACATATTTATTTATACTATGTATTTATAAGTCATATAAAATTAATGACACCTTAAGGAAATTAATGGGGTAATTATTATTATGACTGTTTTTACTGCCGTTATCATTATCATCCCTATTCTTTTCCCTCCTAATCTTTGTCATTATCATCACCATTCCTGGTATTTCCCTGTTGTCAGAACCTCACCCAGATGTGTTGCTGAGCCCTGGGGTGGTGAGGAGTGATGCCTGTGTGTCTCAGGGTCAGGGCGTGCAGGGCAGTACTGCCTCCTGGTTTAACATCAGGATCTTTATCTTCAGGGATTGCTCCAGTGAGCTTTGTCCTTTGCCCAGCAAGTGGTGGAAAGAGGGAATTTTGGCGGGGGAATTTTGTCAGCTATTCCCATCTCTGCTCAGCATGGCCACTATGGCATTGCACTGTTTAAATAAAAAGAATTTTAAATTCAGTTCTCTTTTTGTCACTGATGGGTGTGGACAGTGAATATCCACCAGTGCCATGTCCAAGTTGGGTTACTTTCCCAGTGGTTTCTTTCCCATTCCTACAGCTGAGGGAGCTGGGAAGGGTCTGGAGCCTCAGGAGGGGCTGAGGGAGCTGGGGAAGGGGCTGAGCCTGGAGAAAAGGAGGCTCAGGAAGGACCTTGTGGCTCTGCACAACTCCCTGGCAGGAGAGGACAGCCGGGGGGGTCGGGCTCTGCTCCCAAGGAACAAGGACAGGAGGGGAGGGAACGGCCCCAGGCTGGGCCAGGGGAGCTTTACATTGGATATTAAGGACAATTCCTTCCTGGAAAGGGCTGTCCAGCCCTGGCATGAGCTGTCCAGGGCAGTGGTGGAATCATTGTCCCTGAAGGGATTTAAAAGCTGTGGAGATGTGGCCCCTTGGGCACATGGGGTAGTGGTGGCCTTGGCAGTGCTGGGGGAATGGTTGGACTCAAAGATCTTCGAGGGCTTTTCCTTCCTAAGTCATTCCATGATTCTCTGATTTCATGGCTTCAAACAGTGACACAAATTTGGTGCAGCTTAAACACAGAAGAGGGAAGCTCAAACAAAATAGCTCTTTAATTGAAGCTAATAAAGAGGAAATGTTTATTTTGCTCATATCTGTGTTGTGCTTTTCTTAAGCCTGAAGCTGCACCTAAATCTACTTGTGTTTCCATGTGAACATTTATTCCTATTTCTGTTTGTGCTCTGCTTCCCCAAAACACAGGCAGGGTGCAAGGGCAGGAATGTTCCTGCCTAGCAAAAGCCACTTCTGTGGAGTGAAATGCAAATGTTATTTTGTTTCCAATACTGCTGCAGCCTGTGCTGATTATTTTAGTAATAACACCCAGAAGAAAAGTCACTCTTGGTCCGTAAGGTGTGTGTCGGCTTTAAAGACAGCAGTAGAAAATTGAGAAGTGATGGAGAGTTTGTGGCTTGGCAGGGAGGAAATCCAAGGTGGATTTGCTGCAGTCCCAGCCATCTCTGTCACCAGCCCATGGGACAGGTGACAGACACTGCCCAGGAGTCACAGAGTTGTTGTTATGATCTGAACTGCATGGAGATACCATGAGCTGGGTTTCTGTGATTGCTCCTGCTTTTCATCCCGGATTCTCCAGCAGGACTCTGGGCATGCCATTGTGGAGCTGAGACAAGCTCTTCCTGCTGAAAAACAGGAAAACAGGCACCAGCAGCTGAAGTTGGACTTGTGACCCCAGCCACAGCACCCATGGACTCATCACCTGAGGGGTTTGGATGCCCTGAGGAAGCTCCAACTTGGCAGGGAGGTACTGGGGACACGAGGGCCGTGTCCAGGCTGGTGACACACATGTGGCTCACGGACCCGAGCTGCTCCAGCCAGGCCTGCCCAGAGTTGCCAATCTGGACTCCACAGAGTACATTGGAAGCTGCATCTTGGCAAGCAAGGGCTGGTGACAGATGCTCTCTCATTGTTTTTCCTGGGATCAGTACAGTCAGACTTTTGGAGGTTGTTATTCGCGTTGGCATTCCAGGCTTTTCAGGACAAAGCACCTCTGCCATGGCTCCTCTCCTCAGGACAAGAAAGACATG